>PVKP010002171.1:57190-128475 GCA_004027715.1 Plecturocebus donacophilus
TGTGTGTGTGTGTGTGTGTGTGTGTGTGTGTGTGTGTTCTGTCTGTAAAGTAAATTATTTGGCTTGTGCACCTGGTTGTACCTTGTACTTGTCTCTGGAAGTTGCTTTTCTGTACCTCGTTGTTTATGTCTCTTTGTTTTGCTCTTGGAGATGTAGTTTCTTAGTGATTTAGGGTAGATAGTATCCATGTTCAATACCAGTGTGTTGCTCCCCACTTACAAGGATAGGAATGAGTTGGTCTCATATGCCATCTTAAAGTTAACTATGGCTATATGACTTGTGTTGGCCAATAAAATATAGAAAAGCACCTTTGTGATAGTGTAAACGTATGTCAATATGGGTGTGCAAAGGTACAATGCTAAATTATACAGACTATCAGCCCAGGAAAGAGGTTTGAACTCACATCAGACATTGTAGGCTCCAGAAATAAAACTTTCTAAAGTCTATGCCACAGAGATTTTGATAATATAGCAAAAAACAGTCTACATTGACTGATACATAGTTTTTCTTCATAACCACATTGAAATGTATGTTGGAAGATGTACCTTCTCCAGGGGGTGGTGAGCTCTTGGAATCTACTTCCTGCTACAGCATGTTTGGGAGTCCAGGAGCTTTTACAGAAATGAAACCATCACAGGTAATATTGTAATTTAGGCTTGGTTCTCTGGCAAGAAAATTATGTAGTGGGTTTCTAGTGTAATTGCTTCCAGAAAATTCCCCTTTTGAGTAACCAAACCTAAGGATCTCTTTTTGACATCATAGCTAAGCTTGTGGATTCTTTTTTGTTTACTGGCTTCTGCGTTTTGAGTCATCTGCTGCCTGCTGGTTTTAATGAAGACACACAAAGCAATAAGCCACCCTAAACATCTCTCTTTAATGAATATTTGTCATGGATCTGAATCACAATATCTAGCTAAAGTACTTAAATAGATACCTCAGAGAAAATCTCTGAGCAAGAATATCTCCTGCTATTTATAATTGAGTTGCTTTTCTAAACCTCCGAGAGACCCCAAATTATTGGATTCTCATCCATTTCTCCTGTCACTATAGGCTTGGTGAGCATGTTGTCTGCCTTCGAGGTTATCACACAATAATTTAACCAAATGTTTTGCAAGAGCATAGTGAGGATCACAAGCTTCTCAGCCTGCCAGACTATCGGCCTCTCAAGTTTTACGTCAGCCCCACATAGTTCAGAGGTGTGTGTGACTAAGGTTCCTCAGTATTTTCAGCATATATATCACTGAAAAGAAGTCTGAAAATAAAGTGGTTTAAAATAGGTTAAGATTTATTTTTGTCTCAGCTGTGCAGAAATAAGTAAGTGATTGAGAGAATCTGTAGTTCTTTATGTAAAACCATTCAGGGTTCCAGCTTTTCTCTCTCTCTCTCTCTCTCTTTTTTTTTTTTTTTTTGTTTAGTTTAGTTTAGTTTAGTTTTTTGTCATCCTCTGTTTCACTTATGTGGTCATTGCTCTTACACCATGGTCTGGTTTCAGCACTTGGAAAGAATGAAAGAGAAGTATAAGGAAAGTGATTTTCTTGTGAAAAAAAAAAAAAAAAGATATGGAAATGGTGAGCATCACTTACCAAAATGTTCACATCCAGATGTAATAAATATGTTTATTAATAAAGTGAGGAGTTTTCATCTATAGTTATACCCTTGAGGGTAAGGAAAACAACCTTTCTAAAAGGAGAGAGAATCTATAGGGGCAAACGATTAACAGCTGTTGTAAAAGTATTGGTAAAGCACCTGGCACAGTGGCTGACAAATAATGGTTATTTAATGTCTCTTTTACTGTTTCCTATCCTGTTACTTAATAATTTGGATTGAGAGCAAGCATAAGACCACCTAACCTAACTTAGCAGCTTTGCTATGGTTCCATGGTTGAATAACTTCTTACTCTGTTTACATTATACCCAGTACTTAAGGTATATTTAAAAGAGAATTACCTAAATTTAAACTTTACACAGGTAAAGACTTAATAAAGCCTGCTAGTGGTATAATGCTCCTGGTGCTCCTAATTAACACTTGACTGATAGTCATGGAATGTCTAACAGATAATAAGTCCTCTGGCGAACAGAGGTTGCAATTATATTCCTTTATGATAAAAATGCAAGACATGTTTAAATTATTTCATGCAAGGATAACAAGGATATTTTGATATTCTCTAAATATTTTGGGGTCCACAAATCTGAGAATGAATTATAGCAATGAAACAATAAAATCTGCCATCTGTGTCAAATATATTTTTCAAGGAGTATTCTGAAATATACAGTGTACAGCGTTTTCAAAAGAAATATTTAAATGCCTAATTAGAAAAAAAGTTAAAAGTTTTTTACAAAACATTCCAGGTAATACATTGTAACTTTTATTTAAGATGCTATTGTAAGTAGATAAATCATGTTATATACATGCATTTAATACCTCACTCTCTTTTACTGCTGTGATCCAAAAGAATGAATATATACATATATATATACACAAACACACATATATAATATGTATACACACACACACACATATATATACACACACACACACACAAAGAGGATAAGTATATACCCTCTTATATCTTTATTCATAGATAGATATATAGTTACCCTCATATCCATGTGTATATGGATATATGTACTTATCCTTTTACTATATATCTTGCTCTCTCTCTATATCTGGAGTAACAGGATAAGTATATTTCAGAATAGAATTTTGAAATTCAAATTAAATATTTTTAAAATATGAGTACCTTTAAAATGCCAATTCTGATTATTTGAATGTACCTGTATCCCATAAATATTCTAATATTTATTAGAATAGAATAAAGAACCTACAGAAAGGTAAGTGTACAAAGATTGCTGATACAACACTCTATATAATAATTGCACTGGTTAAGTTTTGTTTTGTAATAAACAACCCCAAACTTGCATTTATAAAATTAAGCATTTATTTCATGCACATAATGCTGCAGGACAGCTCTCACTGTTTGTGGCTCTACTGGGCTATATTAGTTCGTTTTCACATTGCTGATAAAGACATAACCAAGACTGGTCAATTTACAAAAGTAAGAGGTTTAATGGACTCATATTTCCATGTGTCTGTGGAGGTCTTACAATCATGGTGAGAGGTGAAAGGCACATCTCACATGGCAGCAGACAAAAGAAGAAGAATGAAAGCCAAGAGAAAGGAGTTTCCTCTTATAAAACCATCAGATCTTGTGTGACCTATTCACTATCACAAGAACAGTAGGGGGGAAACTGCCCCCATGATTCAATTATCTCCCACTGTGCCCCTCCTACAACATGAGAGAATAATGGGAGCTGCAATTTAAGATGAGATTTGATGGGGACCCAGCCACGCCATATTATGAGCTCAATGTGTCTCCTCATCAGTTCTTAGTCTGAAGAAGCTCTACTATAAAGCATATAATGTCATAGCAGAGAAGTGGACTTTAACACTGGACTCCACTTCTTGTCTTTTGGGGAAATTGAGACATTATTATACTTTTGCTTATAGTTCGTTGTTCAAGCAAACCATAAAACTATGGTCCAAGTCAAAGGAAATGAAGAGGAAAGGGATCATATTAAACTCTTTACTGGGAGGCACTGCAAAGTCACATGGCTATAGGCTTTTATACATTAAATATTAATTAATATTACAAGGAGAGAGTAAAAATTTGAGAATAATCTAATTGACAACAATTTTCCCCAAACAGAATAATTTAGAGTCAAAGATAGAAATTAAGTAATTATCACATAATATGATTAAGCACTATAGAATTATAAATGATGTTTCAGAAGAGGATTTAATTGAGATAATGATCACAATGTTTGAAGTGAAAAAGATTACCAGATATTATATAATTAATTTCTCAATTCTTAAAAGAAAATTATATACTTATGTGAATATACATATATACACAACATGACATCAATGTTTATTTTCTTTTTGTGCCTTTTTACACGACTGTTCAAACTTCTGTAAATTTCAAATTTCAAAAATAAAAATACATAGCTTTTGCAGGTAAAAAAATGCCATTATATTGAAATTGTATTTTATTCACCTGTTTAATTTCCAACTTCCTAGTATCTTGAGTTCAATAATTAATAATAATTTAAATTAATACATTAAATTAAATTATTAAATTAAAAGTAGAAAGTAATAGTAGGTTACTTTCAGTAAAATAGTTGTTAACATCTTTAAAGGTGACAGTAAGCTAATATTACAACTAGTAACCTAGTATTACAATTATATTACTGAAAGTAACCTACTCTTACTTTCTACATTTTATAACCTTATCTGTGAATTTTTTCACCATAAATCTGGTTTTGATCAGTTTCTAAGTCAACCAGAGGTCCAATATGTTGAGATAAGAGTTATTGGGAAATGGCCTAAACAAGATTAGCTGCTGAGCTACAGACTTCCCTTTACTTGCATTTGTTAGTTTATTCCATGAGATTGGACATTTCACTTTATTTCCTAATGAATTTTTTTTCTTCAGGAATTGAAGCTAGGATGATGCATTCAACAACTCAGATAATTGGTTTAAGCCCTCATTCTCAGGGAGGGATAACATAGGGAGAAATGCCAGATGTAGGTGCCAGGGGGATGGAGGCAGCAAACCACATTGCCATGTGTGTACCTATGCAACAATCCTGCATGATCGGTACATGTACCCCAGAACCTAAAGTACAACAGAAAAAAAAATAAGTCCTCATTCGCAATGTCTTAATCTTCCATAACTTTAAACCTGCTATTTTTCTTGACTTTGTGTTTTGCTTGTTCTTGGAACTTCACTTGTTACTGATATTTTTATTGTTTATAAATTATTGAGTAGTAACATAATAATAATGGTTCACTCTTAAAAGTATCCTTTTTCCTATCTTACTTCTCTCAAAACAAATATATACAGTATATGGATTTTCTCCTGTAACTATACTCTACAGATGTTAAATAATTTGCCTAGGTTCTCCATTTAGAGAAATTTAATGTAAAGCAACTTTTGCTTATCATATATTATTGATTATGAAGCTAGACTAAACCAATTTCTTCAAAAAGTCTAAATGACTAGTTTATTGAGAGCTAATTCAACAATCTAGATAACTCTGTGTTTTGTCATGTTCAGTATTATTTTCCCACACCAATGAAAGTTCAGTCTGTCTTGAGACAAAACATACCTCAGTTATGGTAAATGAAGTATAAAAGAGTTTTAAGTGGCAAATGTGTTACAAATTGTTTGCATTACAAAATGCCTTTTAATGGGAAAGACTTCTTTTTTATTTTTTTTATTTATTTAAATTTTACTTTGGGTTCTGAGATACATGTGCAGAACATGCAGGTTTGTTACATAGCTATACATTTGCCATGGTGGTTTGCTGTACCCATCAACCCATCATATAGAGTTTAAGTCCCACATGCATAGGTATTTGTCCTAATGCTCTCCCTCTCCTTGACCCCAAGAAACACTTCTTATGTAAGCTGAGATGATGACTTTTTAAACATGGCATTCCAGTTTCTATTTTCATGATGCTGTCCTTAGGTAGAATAGAAAAACTAACATATGTTATGAATCTCTTATGCCAAACACTGTGCTACTCTCATATTATTCAATCCCCACACAAGCCCTTTACACATGTAGAAACTGAAATTAAAAGATAAGTAAATTTTTCAAGATGACAGAAATTGTGGAGCCAGGGTTGAACCCTAGGGCCATCTGTTTCCAAAAGCAATGTTCTTTTTATTAAGCAATGATGCTGAATGTAGCAATATAATTGAAAGAAAATCATTGAAAATGTTTATTCTGAACACTCCTGGATATGAACACTGTTGAATATTTTATATTAAATGCTATTATTTAGTTTGGTCACAAATATCTGATGCCGCTGAAATAGTTGTGCTAGTTGATCCCTCTCAAGCAACCCAGATTCAGAGTTTTGGCTTTCTAGCAAATTGGAAGGAGTTTAATAGAGGATGTGTTAAGCCTTATGAGAAGAGAAAGCAGTGACGTGAGCAACAAATTTTAAAACAGGTATCATTTGAGCACAGCGTGTACAAAGCTTTCATAAGAATATGGCCAATTAAAATTTTACCAGTGAAAAAAAAAGTTGTTTAGAAATAAAAGCAAAATCATCATTCTTATAAAAAAATGTTGCATAAAAACTGTTCTTAAGGTTTGTTTTATTTTAAACCTGCTTATCAATCTTACTTTAAATAATTTCAAATTTTACTCGGGGTATGCTGCCCAACTTTGCAGTTCAGAAATCCAGTTAATCATAGTAAAGGCTTTATGAGGTGTATGTTTCTATGACCACTTTAGATTTGCAAGAATTACTTTTTCTAAATAGCAGGTGCTGGGTTGTTCTTGTTATAACTGGACATTACTTTTCTTTAAAATATTAATACACTCATCTTTTCTTCTGAAATATTTGATCACCATAAATCATGCTCAATAAACTTCTCAATTTTCAAAAATGTTTTAAAAGAAAATGGCTTAATTAATTCACTACTTTATTTTTTGAATTTAGGATAAACAATAATGCACTAGTCTATTTATTAAATCACAAATATAAGTTGTACTAAATGATAGTATTTGCCTCAAATTTAAATTTGACCTGTTTATTTTTATCCACAATTACCTAGTTCCTTCTAAATCTCTTAAAAGGATGTTTTGATACCCAAGTTATTAGAATTATTGATCAAAGATATATTCATATATATTCAATTTAAAGCATGTACTAAGTCAATCACATTAAAAATACTTTCATTTTCATGTTTATAATTTACTCTCTTTCCAAAGTCCATAGTGGGATATTTGCTTTACCAAAATTCAGATTAACTGGTAGAAGTACAGAGGCATTTTCTTAGGCCTTCTCTTGGGGAATGAAGAACAAGAATGCATAAGACACAGCTATAAATATAGAATTTCTTCCTTTCACTATCCAAAGGACGGTGAGTGTCAATTGAGGGTCATTTTGTAGAGAAACATTAATTCACCAAGTGAACAATCACTGAGTGCCAGCTCAGCTGAACACAGTCCAAGTACTATAATAAGAATGAAAAGATGAGTAAGATAGCATCTCTTGCCAAGAATTCAAACTAATCAAAATAGCAAACGTTAAATAGGTAATTAGGGATCTGGCTCAATATTTTGAAGTGAATTTATCTGCCTTTCTAATTAAAATTGTTGTGAAAGACTTATAAACTCACAGCAATAAACACAACAGCAGTGGGAGGCCATTAGTAAAAAGATGGTTGTAGCGAATATCTGGAAGAAAAAGGGCCAACTGTGTTGACTGGTAAGACAGGTCACTGGAAGCCACAGGCTAGGACATGCTCTGAAAGGGTTGATGTGAGAAGATGAACAGAAAAGGGTTATGTATCAGTTTTGGATTTCATAGGATTTCTTGACTAAGAAATAGAGGCCATGATATAAAAGGCAGAACACCTGTCAGCTCCACCCCAACATTTATGCACACACGAAGAATAGAAGACAAGCTTCTACCTCTTAGATAAATACATGCAAATAATTGGGATTACATGACTGGGAAGGACAAGAGTGGAACTATAGCCCAGGATGAAGCATCTGAACTTTGGTATTTGCGAAATCTCAATATGATGAAAGACTCTTCACCAACTCATCCTAGAATGAAGAATAACAGGTGGAAATATCCACTCAAGAATGAGGAACACAGAGTTCTCTCTTTTGCTTTTTTTTTTTTTTCTTTGAGACGAAGTCTTGCTGTGTCCCCCAGGCTGGAGAGCAGTGGCACAATCTCTGCTCACTGCAATGTCACCTTCCAGGTTCAAGCGATTCTCCTGCCTCAGCCTCCCAAGTAGCTAGGACTACAGGCACACGCCACCACGCCGGATAATTTATGTATTTTTAGTTGAGATGGGATTCACTATGTTGGCCAGGCTGGTCTTCAACTCCTGACCTCATGATCCGCCCACCTCGGCCTTCCAAAGTGCTGGGATTACAGGCGTGAGCCACCGCACCGCTTCTAATTTTTATATTTTTAGTAGTGATGAGGTTTTACCAGTTGGGCAAGTTGTTCTCAAACTTCTGACCTCACGTGATTCTTCCACCTCAGCCTCCCAAAGTGCTAGGATTACAGGTGTGAATCACTGTGCCTGTTCAAGCTTGATTTTTAAATATAAAACAGTTAATAATTTCTGAAAAACTTGACAAAAAGCTATAACATGAAAGTGAAATATTAAATAAATAAAACAAAACAAAACTGACACTAGAGAAACTATACAATATTCAGGGAATTGAAGAAAATGTAAACTAAAAAGAAAGCCTAATAAGTACAGCCAAAACAGACTAGAGAAGATAAGCTAACATATATTTATGCAATCCAGGATCCCCAAATCCAGCTAAAACAATTGTAGTAAAAAAGAGAATAGAGAAAACTAAAAATTCAGAAGACAGTAACAAAAACAATTCAAGAAATATTTCTTAAAGTAAAAGCCATCTTCATATAAAATATTTTATTCATAATAATGGGTAAAATATAAATTGAGCTTAGATGAGTTGGTAATGCACTTCAGAATTAATTAATTCTGAAAGTCTTTAATTTTTTCTCCATTTCAACTTTCCCAAGAAATAAAAAAAAACGTTTTCTTCTTCTCTTTGAAATATTGATATATTATGAAGAGAACTAGGTCACTAGTCGTAAACTGAAATAAACAGTTTCTTTCAGATTTTGTTCACTGTTTATACATTACAAAGTTAATTCCAGATTTACACAAGGCAAAATTATTTTAATTAATCACTGTGCTCTAGAAACCTGTGATTTGTCTGGGAAGTCAGTAAACACATTTATGAAATAGATGAAGGGGAAGTCTGCTTAGTCTCAGCAAAAAATTTAAGACACAGTTGAACAAACCGTATGGCATTTCTGAAGTTTTTGTGTCTATGCTGTGCTTTCTCCTTATAAAGTTCTAACATGTTTTTAAATGCATTTTACTTTTAAAATTTATGCATGAATATGACCATCATTACAGTTTCTGTTGTGAATTGTAGATTACTTGAAACATTAGATTATAATTTTTCAGAAAATATACAGGCTTAAATAACCATATACCTAATGCTTATTTTTGCTATGTACTGCATTAGATCTGAATAAATACAAATATAAACTAGCTATTATATGAAAGATCATAGAAAAATGACATAATGTTAAATTTGTTTTCAGATCTATTAAAATTTAATTAAAAATAAGTAACACAAGTAAATGTATTTGGGTCTATTTGACTGCAATTTAATAAAATTACAAAAATTTCTAGACTAAATGAAGTAATTATCTCCAAATGGAATGGGGGTGCTTTGAGAGATAATAATCGGCACATAAAAATGAGAAATAGCAAATTATATCTTAAAATTATGAAGAGTTTCTGACATACCAACCTCATACATATGAGATAAGATCTTGCTTATATTGATGTGCTTTTCATTGAATTCATCATAAAAAATTATTAAAATAACAGCTTTTCTATTTGTTTAGTGGTTTTTAAAATTTGTTTTTGAAACACAATGATAAATTACCTACTCAAAGGCCGCATACCTACAATCATATAACCTTTGACAACCATATGACAAAACTGACAAAAACAAGCAATGGGGAAAGGACCCCTATTCAATAAATGTGCCGGGATAGCTGGCTAGCCATATGCAGAAGACTGAAACGTGACTCCTTCCTCATACCATATATAAAAATAAAGTCTAGATAATTAAAGACTTAAATATAAAACCCCAAATTATGAAAACCCTGAAAGACAATCTAGACAATACCATTCTGAACATATGGATGGGCAAAGACATTATGATGAAGGTACCAAAAGCAATTGCAATAAAACTAAATTTGACAAATGGGATCTAATTAAATTTAAGAGCTTCTGCATAGCAGAAGAAACTATCAACAGAGTAAACAAGCTACAGAATGAGAGAAAAATTTTGCAAACTATGCATCTGAGAAAGGTCTGATATATAGCATCCATAAGAAACTTAAATGAATTTACAAGAAAAAAAAAACTAAACAACTCCTTTAATAAGTTGGCAAATTACATGAACAGACAGTATGTTTTTGTTAAGTGACATAATTTATTCAGCACCTAGAGGGATAAGGTAGCACCTAGAGGGATAAGATAATATTAAAAAAATTAAAGAGTAAACAATGAATGTACATTTAATCATAGAATTGATGATGTATTTGAAAGCATTTTACCTAACAATGTTTTCTTTGCTATAATATTTAGTTAGTATTTTTTTAACTTACAAGTTCAGGGGTACAAGTGCAGGTTTATTTCATAAGTAAACTTGTGGGGGTTTGTTGTACAAATTATTTCATCACCCAGGTATTAAGCCTAGTACTCATTAGTTGTTTTACCTGATCTTCTCACTCCTTCCAACCACCATTCTCCAAAAGGACCCCGGGTTTTGTTCCTCAAAATGTGTCTCTGCATTCTGATCATTGAGCTCTCACTTATAAGTATTTAGTTTCCCATTCCTGTGTTAATTTGCTAAGGATAATGACCTCCAGCTCCATCTACATACTTTCAAAGGACATGTTCTTGATCCCTTTTTATGACTGTATAGTATTCCATAGTGGATATGTACCAATTTTTCTTTATCTGGTCTGTCATTGGTGGACATTTAGGCTGATTTCATGTCTTTGCTATTGTGAATAGTGGCTGCAATGAACATATGTGTGCATATGTTTTTATAATAGAATGAGTTATCTTCCTTTGGGTATATACCCAGTAATGGGATGGCTGGGTCAAATGGTATTTCTGTCTGTAGACCACTGGAAAATCCCACATTGCTTTCCACAATGGTTGAACTAATTTACACTGCCACCTACAGTGTATACACCTTTCCTTTTATTTGCAATCTTGCCAGCATCTGTTATTTTTTGACTGTTTAATAATAGCCATTCTGACTGGTGTGAGATAGTATCTCATTATGGTTTTGGTTTGCATTTCTGGAACGATCAGTGATGTTGAGGCTTTTTCATATTGTTGGTCGCATGTATGTCTTCTTTTGAAAAGCGTCTTTTCATGCCATTTGTTAGCTTTTTAATGGGGTTGTTTATTTTTTCCTTGTAATTTTGTTTAAGTTTCTTATAGATGCTAAATATCAGACCTTTTTCACATATGTAGGTTACAAAAGTTTTCTTGCATTCTCATTCTGTAGGTTGTCTGTTTCTTCTGTTGATAGCTCCCTCTACTGTTCAGAAACTCTTTAGTTTAATTAGATCTCATAAGTCAAATTTTGCTTTGGTTGCAATTGCTTTTGGTGTCAATACTTTTCAAAAGAAAACATGCATGCAACCAACAAGCATATGAAAAAAGAACATCGCTGATCTGTAGAGAAGTGTAAATCAAAACCACAGTGAGATACCATCTCACACCAGTCAGAATGGTTATTATTAAAAACTAAAAAGAAATAACAGATGTTGGTGAGGTTGTGGAGAAAAGAGAACATTTATACACTGTTGGTGGGGGTATATATTAGTGCAACCATTGTGGAAAGCAGTGTAATAATTTCCCAAAGAGCTAAAGACAGAGAACTACCATTTGACCAAGCAATCTCATTATTGGGTATATACCTAAAGGAATATAAATCATTCTGTTATGAAGACACATGCACACGTATGTTCATTACAGCACTATTTACAATAGCAAACTCAGGACATCACTCTAAATATTCATCAATGAGAGACTACGTAAAGAAAGTGTGGTATGTATACACCATGGAATACTATGCAGCCATAAAAAGAATGAGATCATGTCCTTTGCAGGAACATGGATGGAGCTGGAGGCCATTATCCTTAGCAAATTAACACAGCAACAGAAAATTGAATACTGCACATTCTCATTTGCAAGTGGAAGCTAAATGTTGAGAACTCATAGACACAAAGAAAGGAACAAAAGATCACTGGGGTCTAGGGGATGATAGAAGGTAGGAGGCGGGAGAGGGGCAGAAAAAAAAAAGCTACTGGGTACTGGGCTTAATACCTGGGTGAAGAAATAATCTGTACAACATACCCCCCATTACATATTTATATATGTATATAGAATTACATATTTATACATGTATATACATGTATAAATAATTATATATATGTATAATAATTGTATTATAATATATATATATGTATATGTATAATAAATATATAATGCATAAATAATTACATATTTATATATGTATATAAAATTACATATTTATATATGTATATGCATATATGTGTGTATATATGTACATATTTATATATGTATATGTATATATGTGTATATATGTATATACATATTTATATATGTATATATATGTATATATATATACATGTGAAGGTTTATATAACAAACCTTCACATGTACCCCTAAACCTAAAATAAAAATTTAAAAATGAGTGTATCATTTTAGTGAAAAAAATCTACTTAATAATATTAAAGTTGGAAACTGTTGAGATCTGGGCAAGAGAACTTGAAAATGGCTTGTTGCTAAGTGCTGGATTATATTGCCAAATAATATTTGCCATTAGGCATTGTCCTTCAGCATTAATACTAAGCCAATGTCTATTTTGTTAGCATAAGGGACCTCAGTGTTCATAACCACAGCAGCCCTGGAGGTGCAAGTTTAAGTAGAACAAATTCAAGAGTCATAATTTTGTGTTCAAGCCGTTTTCAGGATACTTGCGACTACTTTCTGCTCTAGAGTGGTGATCTTTGTAGTGATGAGATTCCTGTGTAGAAGCACTTTACAATTCAATTATTTGCTGCCATATACTTTCCACTTGGGCTGCTTTTTGTTCTTACTTTTGTGTGAAAAGGAAGAATCCTTTCTAGATATGACTGTTGTTATAAGTGTTGCTGGGCTGAACCAGGGGAAGAAATTTAGAGGGCAGATTGGAAATAAGAATAAGGAAGACACAGGCTACTTGAAAATACCAGAAGAGTTAAATCTGTCTTAAACAGCAGATTTTTATTAACCAACAAAGATATTTCACAAAAAATTTCAGTCAATATTTTTTTTTAAATATAGAAATATTTAATAAATCTATATAAACAAAGTGTTAATATATTGAAAAGTAAAATGCATATGTTTGTTGTTTTAAACAATAGGAATTTTTAAACTCTGGCAAATGCGTATGTAGATTGAACACAAACCTGGGCAAAGTATGATAAAAGAGTTACTATCAGTTGACTATATCAAAAATATTGCTGATTATTCATCTAATCTATCTCTTTACACTGCTGCTGCAAAGCAAAACAGAGTGGTGACTATGTTTCACAGCTTACATTTCTGATTTCAAGTTTCTCTCATATCTGTATTTTACATGGGTTTTTATGTCCTCTAGAAATTTGAAGCTTATATATGTTTTACTTTTGCCTCTAATTTTTTCTTCTGTGACTGACAATTTCACTGGGCCTGGCTATTATTCTACCCCAATTATTACTTTGCTGAGTTATGTATAAAAGGTTTTCTACCCCATAAGTTCAAAAAATTTAAGAGTTACGGCTATGGTTGGTTGACCATGGACCCCTCAAACCATGTCATATTCCTTGTGCAAATTTGTAACAAATAGTCCATACGATTCATAAATAGGAAAAATAGTGCATTGATACTCAAGACAAAGGGTGAACACCTGCTACCCACAGACTGATATAAACTGTAGAAGATTTATACTTTTCAAGCCTCATTTCTTTCCTCCCACCCAGTCAAAAGGAAAGAAATGTGAGAGAAGTCACCAGCAGACAAAATATAAAGTGGATGGGAGAGAAAGCATTGAATCATGTTGGGTCATGCCATGACAAATAAAAGAACAGGTAGCAGGATGCCCTATACCTAAAAGGAAAACAACATGCTGAAGGCATTCTACAATTCCCCTGGTGTTGGTTTTCCTGGTATCATTCACCCACAAGGTGAGGAATGATTTACCACTGACTGCTTGGTAACTTTGCCATAAGAAGTCAGCATTGTTTAAAGTACCAGTGGATAGAACTAATCAAGCATTGGTTATGAATTTAGGTAGATATCGGTTCAACTAGGTGATAATTCCACCTCTGTGACACTTCTCAAGCCCCTTTTCTCAGTTTCCTGTAGACGCCTATATAAATTTAGAAAACAATATTACTTCTACTTGAAAGTACAGTATATGCTAAAATAATTAGGTTTAATCTGTGTAGGGTTAGATCAGTTTCCCAATCTAGGAACAATTGGCAATTTGGGTCAGATAACTGTTTTAGAAGACTGTTGGGGATCTTATATAATGTTCGGCACCATTTCTGGTTCTACCTGCTAGATGCTAGTAGCACCCATCCTTCCCAGTCATGAAACCAAAAGTGCCTCCAGACAGCGCAAAATGTACTCAAAGGGGCAAAATTGTCCCCATTTCTCCATTGAGAGTCACTTTTTTGCTGTAAAATGCTGACATTAGTGCTAGGGAAATGAAAAGACATATGTCAGGTGACAACACTGGAAAAATTTCTTTTTTTTTTAGAAACTGACAAGCATAGTATTTTAGAATGACTGGATCACAGAGTTGTAATTTGTTATGAATATTCAGTACAACTTCTAATTTACTAGTGAAGCCACATATACCTTGAGACCACAGATGTTATCTGAGCTGCTTAATTATTAGTTCCTTCTTTTGCAAAATTAGGCAGATGGGCTAGATTTTATCTATTTATTTTGAAAATTTACAATTCAATAGGTAAGATATAGGAAGCAATTGGAATCAATCAACAATGGAAATACTTAACTTCCCCTTGTTTTGGGAACATACAGACTATCTGAATGAACATCTCAATGAAATGTTCTAAAAGCCATTTCCACATTAGATAAAATGAATAAAAATCCGTAACAACTATAATTTCGTGCATCTAATAACATTTATTTCATTTCTTACATTCGCAAACGTGAAGCAAAATTGTTGCCTACCAGCCACTTGCTTATAAAGTTGAGTCTCTTTGCTGACTTCAACCAAAGCTGATGGCACCTTTTACTTGACAGATTGCTTTCCATGACTCACTCAGCACTTCTTCAATAAATACAACCAAGTGAAAATTGCAAGGAAAGAAAGTATACGTATGGTCTCCAGATGCAATTCTGCTACTATGGAATCGCTAATATACTCCAGGCTCAGGCAATTTAATCTGGAAGACACTCAGCCAATATGGAAACACTGACTCTGTTAACAGGTAGAATCAGCTTAGTCTCTCTGAGACAATACCACACACAGAAAGTTTCTTAAAAGAAATCATTGATTTTATTACTGTGTTCTTAGAGATTATCAGATCATGAGTACTATTAATAGTTTTCTTGCCAATATTGTTTTCAGCAAGTTCTATGATCTACCACAATTAAACAATGGGAAACAAGTGTCGACCATAAACCTTTTCAATATCCAATTTATTAATAGTCTTAAGTGTCACTCATTCAGTCAAATATTTACCTATTGACTATATCTTTTTGCTATTTTGTGTATCAATTTTCCTTTTAATTAATTTGACAGTCTCATAATCACATATATAGAAAGATAGATATAGGTAGTAATATATAGATATAGACATTATAAATATAGATCAATATAGATATCTGTACTTATAAATATCTCTTTTTAGGCAGGCACTTAGGTAGATAGATATTTGGAAAGAAGTGAAGAGGTGACAGAGAAATACATTTTGGAAAAAGTTTTAAAAATTGATGGTTTTGTTCTGTTGTAAATAATGAGAGCAATTCAGCAATAGAAGATGTCATGAAAATTAATGAGCTGCCCACTAAAGAAACACTCAAGCAAGATGAATTGCTCTAAGATGTGATTAAAGGAATGGTTAAGAAACACTGGACTTTCAATATCCTCTGTGAAATTCAGCTAACGAGAAACAACCGAAAGACAGAGGTTTGCTTGGGCAAGTACATGTAGATTATTGATACCTCCTACCTTGGCCACACAAATGTAAGTTTTCTGGGTTTATGACAAAATAGTGGAGAAGAAACATGTAACTTTGATTTTTTAATTCTTCCTATATTATAAATAAACAGAATGACATAAAAATTACATTGTCATGTCTGGTTTCACAGCATCACAATGTATTGTTGCTTGGTTAATTCATTAAAAATAGTTTTCATTTTCCATAAGACCCTTGTAGGCAGCCTCACACATCTAATACAGTGATCTTTCCATAATTCTTTTTTATAATAAATACTTAACCATTCTCCATTTTCCTGAGTGTAAATAGACCAAAAACAAAAACAAATTTTAGCCTAATAGATGCATTCATGAATAGTTCAATCTGGTTCCATAAAACATGTGCACACAATATCTACAGGATTAATATAAGGATATCACCTATAAAAAAATTAGAAGGGAAGCTGTCAAATTGCTTGACTCATAGGAAAAACTTTTATGTTTTATGCTTTCTTCTGTTTTATGTTCTGTGGTCACTCATTGAAAACATATTTCCTGATATAAGTATTGCTGAGTACAAGAGGTATCAGGTGTGTAGGTGAAACAGAATACATAAATTATCATTTCAGATAGGAACTTCTGAGTGCCTGTGGTGACTACTCATATTGCATGCTCATAAATGAACATCACATCATTTTTGGGTAAGATAGAGGACTCACCACTTGAATACGCTTATTAGAGTAGCATAAAACCACCTACTGGCTAAACCACATGAAAACTCTGTGGGATGGTTAAATATTTCTAGAGTTGTCATGAAGAAGCTGAGGCAGACAAAAAAATCAATGCCAGAGCAAAATTGTACCTTTATGGGTTTGTATTTATGAATGTGTTCATAAAAATTCCTCTGTTTTTCCTAATATAATTATTTATATTCACAAATATAATTTATATGGCAGTCACATTGGACATACATCTAATGCATTCTTCCTAAAATAAAACTTAAAATAATGCTTATTATTTATATTTATATATATTTTTTATTGTACTTTAGATTCTGGGGTACATGTGCAGATTATGCAAGATTGTTGCACAGGTACATTCACGACAAGGTGGTTTGCTGCCTCCATCCCCCCAGCACCTACACCCGACATTTCTCCCCATGTTATCCCTCCCCACCCTCCCTCCCACTGTCCCTCCCATAATCACCCTAATGGATCACAGTGTGTGATGCTCCCCTCTCTGTGTCCATGTGTTCTCATTGTTCAACACCCACCTGTGAGTGAGAAAATGCGGTGTTTGATTTTATATTTTTGTGTCAGTTCGTTGAGAATGATGGTTTCCAGGTTCATCTATATCCCTGCAAAGGACACGAACTCATCGTTTTGTATGGCTGCTGTTACTGATATTTTAAATAGATAGAAGTTAAGTCACTTAGCCAATGTAGAGTTGGATTTTGAACTCTTAAACTACATTTTCAGGTTTTTTCTAAAATACTACATACATTGTATTGTATATCGCAAAAACACATTTTTGTTCATTCATATTTTATACAGTATATCAAAGTATAAATGCTTGATAACATTTTTTAAATTTAGCTCAATACATTTTCCATAGTGGTATAACTTATACATATGTACGCTTATTTTACTTTTTATTTAAGTAGTAGAAATAGAAGGACTTGGAAATCTAAAGATTCTCTTTTTAGAACTATTTCTGTCCTTCACTGAGGAGTATGCAATGCTCTCTATTTCTATATCATAATCAAACTGCTTTCAAAACAGCTATCTAGGTCACAGAGTTCTTCAGCATGCATTTGGAGAAATGCGATTATTTTAAAAATAGTGTTTGTACATAATAAAAATAGTTTAAAAATCAATTATTGATAATTGATTGAATCAATGAGAATAATACTATCTTCATGACCTTGCTTTATTAGTTTTACAGGCAAGTTTTTAAAGAGAATCTTAGGGCTTATAAATCTTTAAGTTTCATTATTTTATGTGAGGAAACTGAATATTGTTCGAGGCAAAAATGGGGGTGAGCTTTCTGGCAGAAATAAAAGATTACATCTGAACGGGATTTCACATAAAAATGTGCAAGTTCTTACAAGAAGAAAAATCAAACAAAACTTTGCTTAGCATTAAAAATATGAAAAATTTTTCAAGAGAAATGTAGTTTTTATATCTTACAAATTCAAGAAATTGTGTTCAAATGCCATTTAATACTGTAACATTTCATTATATTAGGGATATATTTATTTATAATTTATATTCATTTAACACTCCATAATTTCTATTGGGGGCTTCCACTTTACTTTGGAAAGCACTATGTGTGAAACAATACATATAAATATATTTATATATTTATTGTACATCTATTTATATATATTTTTATATATTTATAATATATATCTATATATGTATAATATACATTTATATAATCATATATTTTACATATATTTATATATACTATATAAATAAATAATTTTTATATATTTATATAAAATATATATTTATTAAAAACAAAATATATATTATATATTTATATTTATTATGTATTTATATACATATAATTACTGTTTCACACCTAGTGCTTTCCAAAGTAAAGTGGAAAGTCTCTCTCTCTCTCTCTCTCTCTCGATATATATAAATTATCTCTCTTTCTCTCTAATCAATTACATATATATATGTGTAAATATATATATATACATACACACAAACACACACATAAAGAGAGAGAGAGACTACCACAGATAAGGGTGACTTTGGGTTGACTTTATTATTAATTGTTTTAGTTTTCACCAGCTAAATTGTTATTCAATCTCTCAATATTATCTGTTTTTCCATTGTTTAAATGTTAAATTAAGGAAACTGGGAGTAAAAGAATCAATAACCATAGTATTTGTGTATTTTAACCATCTTCAAAACCAGATGCCATGCTACTAATGAATCTAAAGGTATGTAGAAGCCCCATCCTTTCTTGGTTCAAGCCTCAACACCAATAAGAACAAAAATGCTGGTGCTACCATCTGGAGCAGCAGCATAACACGTGAGCTCAATCACCTAAAACTACAACCCACACTCAAATTAATTTGTACTTGGTAAAATGTGAATAATCACCTCCTCACTTTAACCAACAGATATAAGAAGGAACATGCTTTTTTTGCAACAGCTAAAAAAAAAAAAAAAAAAAGAAAACAAAACAATAGAACATATTAATTTTCACTGTTATTTATCATTTCTGTCATACATTACAAAATTAAAAGACATATTAAAAAGCAAAAAAAATAAAACTAACAGTCAAAACAAATACATTCCAAAACACTGATGACCCAGGTATTGGAACTGGAAAATTATAACCCAAAGAAAAAGATGGAAATGATAAATAAACATATGAGGTATATGTGAAGAGAACTGAAGCCTATAAAAATCAACCAAATTGAAATCCTGGGACTGAATAATTCTAGACTAAGAATTTAGAAAGTTAGACATCTATATGACATAAAGTCAAATATATGTTAAATTGCAGAACAAGTAGAAATGAGAAAATAAAGCATAAAAATTAAATAGGAAGAAAAATAACATCTAAATAAAATATAAATAGAAAAAGTCTGAAAGCTGCCAGAGCTAAAAGACACATAACGTGAATTCAACAATGATATCAGTGACAGCAGAATTCTTGTAACAAATAATGCAAACTGAAAGACATAGTAAGGCATTGGAAAGTTGTGAAAAAAAAAAAAGAAAGGAAAAAGAAAAAAAAAAACGTATTCAGCTTAGAATTCTTAACCTTGAACTTAAAGAAGATAAGAAGAAAAAAAGATTTTGTCATACTAATAGGTTTATTTTTTTTATCACTATGAATGTCTCTCTTTTCCTCTAGTAATTTTCTTTACACTAAAGCCTATCAGATATTAATATAGTAACTTTTTAAATTGAGTGTTTCAATGGTAAATCTGTGTTCATGCTTTTACTTTGAAACATCCATGTCGTTGAATATCAGGTGAGTTTCTCAAATTCATACAGTTGGATTAAGTATTTTATTAATTCTGTTTATTTTAGTTTTCTGATTGATGTATTTGGACCAAATAGCAGATATTAATATTTAGATATATCTGCATTCATTATTTCTGTTATTTGATAGATAAAAAAATTATATTCAAAAAATTCAGTGATTTGTCCCAAATTCTATAGGTAAGATATAAAAAAAAAATCAGAATATATTCTTAAATTCTGAGTCCAAGTAAAACAATTTATAGTTTATTCTTCAGAACTTCCACATTATGTTTAACACTGAGTGAAAGGACATTTTTATGAATGGAATCAATTTTAAGAAATCTAGAAAACATACAGTTAATATACAATTGTTTTTATCCTAGGATGTAATAGTTATTTAAAAGATGAGAATAATATTTTTTGTGCCCTCATCAGCCTGTAAAATTTAATCTTTTTGTATATTTCCAGATATTACCTCCACATCAGTCTTAAAGAAGCTGACATATTATTTAAGGCCTAAAAAATTTTAAGGGTTGTATAACAGTGTATTTCTGGAGATTTTTCTTTTAGGATGTATGTGATTTTCTTCACATCTCCAGAAGCAGGCCACTGTCATTTTAACACCTATTTCAAAGATAAATGTTTATCATTATTTTAATTTTTGAGAACTGTGGTAATTACAGTAGAGCTTTCAAAACCAACTATAATCTTTTAACCTTAGCCTGCAGGTTTTACTGCCACAAGTGACAGCATATTTTAGATATATGATTGAAATGATTCTGCACTCACACACCACAGGGAAGTACAGCAATACTGAATGGCTGGATAACCCAAAACCATTTTCTTCCACATGCGTTTCAAAGGTTTGAATGCAGCCAGGGAGTTCTACACACACCAGGAGTTTTGTCAATATTCCTACTGTTAGGTTTCTGGACTGTTGCCGAGCTATGAAATAGCTTAATGGGAGTGAAGTGATGAAGTCACTCACAGAGAATAGCCCCATTATCCTCCTTCCTTGAAATGAGTGGTTGTAAAATTAGCCAAATAATTCAGATGGAGAAGCTTGTCTCTCTCTTCAAGACACAATCAGATAGTTTGACTCCCAGGGATGTTAACTATTTGTATTTGTAATTACATGTAATTAACGGAACATTCCTTTTTCTAGTCCTTGGATGTTTTGAGTTAAGAAAAAGCAGGGGTCATAAAAAATTCGAGTATAAACATTGTTATTTTTTAAAAATTAAAGTTAATATTTGTTAAAGTCTGTTTTGAAGTTTTGTCAATGAATATACTAGTAATTACCATAGAGTCCATTTCTCTTTAAGTTTCATCCATTCATTTTAAAACTGTATATTTCTAGGTCTCCACACAATTGTTGGAACTGATGCAGAATGTTTGTAAGTAGAACATATTATTATATATTAAAGTATTTGTTAGCATAGCTGATATGACTATTGCAAGTACATTGAAGTGTATTCAATATGTAAAATTATTTTATTTTAAACAATTAATGGCATCACCTGTATATCTCTATAAGCAAAGAAATTTGAGCTATTTTTTCAATGCATGCTTCTTGTAAATAACGCAATCAGATAATCAATCTTCATGTGAAAGCTCACCAGAGAAAGAATTTTTATTAAATATTGCGAATGTCAATATCATTAAAGCCAGGATAAGGATACTGCAGACTTTTAGGTGGCCCTTAGACTTCTATGCGAAAATATCTTTCTGACTCAGTCAGATGGTTAAGTGTGCTATGCTTACCCATGCCAATTCATAAGTTAATCCAATGATTGTCATAGTAATTAGGCTTGTAGTTAATATTAATTTTATAGTATTAAAAATGCAAAGCCTTTAGCCACATAAGGGAAAAATGTCCTAAATACCAGTTAAGAATGACACTCATAAGTTAGAGGTAATTACAGAGCAACTTCCTCCATAAAGATTAATAAAAAATATTATCAAATTTATTCAGACAACTAGATTCATATTTTAGTTTTCCAAATAAAAGGTGCCATGTTCTTCTCATTCAGTACTTAGTCAACAAATACAATTACATCCTGTACCTTTGAAGGATAATCTCTGTGAATCCACTCACAACTTCCATTTGTCTTTTCTGATGCCCCTGAGCTTTTTTCCCCCATCTCAGAGTTCAAAAGGGCATAATGGACATTTGCTTTCCAACTCTTAAGCGAGTCCTTCACAGCTCTGTTTGCCTGCCTTCTACTCAAAATGCTTAAAGACTTTGAGATTGAAAAATCATTCTGTCTTATTATGTGCTCCAAAATATTTTTACACAAACTGTAGTTGGTCAAAAAAAAATTGGTTACATTGATATGAAAAGCTTATTTAAATGCCTTTTCTGAGAGTCAGGAAAACAACTAGTAAAACAAAGTAATTGCCAAATTTAATTTTATCCTTTAGTAAGAGTCACCTTATTAGAATGTTTGTGAATAATTCCCAAAGAGTGTTGGCTATAAACCACTTCTATTAATTATACAGTGCTTATCAAGAAAGACTGCAAGCCAGCATGTCCCCAAAGAAGCACATGATTAAACTGAGAGCTGCCATGTCTAATTATGATTATAACAACAACAATTTTGAAATAATTGATTTCAATATTGTTAGTCCCATTGAACTGAGAGAGATATTTTAAATAAACTGTACTAATTAATACCATTGTGTAGAATTAGAGCTAATAAATATTTTGAGACATCTTCATGTTGATTATTTTAGAGCTTGAAAGGAATCTCAACAATGTAACAGAGGACAGATTAATAAGAAGATAATTCTTAAAAAAGAATGAGGGCTAGCATTATAACAAAATATCATGCTTACATCAGATAAACTAGCTTTTGTCTTAAAAATCTCTTATTCTTAGATGAGGTTACTCAAAAAAAAAAAAAAAATTCAGTCATTTATTTCTTCCTGGCCTTCTCTTTCCTTTTCTTCTTGTCTCTGGCTTATTTTATGTTTGTGTATGTGTATATATAATGTTTGGTAACAAATTATGGTATTTACTAATTCATCTTGACATTGCTAGTTTGTCTACATACAAGCACTTAGATGAACAACTCATTTTTTCAACTGATTATACTGGAATTTTATTAATTTGCCAAACATCGGAATCAAATGAATCCAAAGTAAACAGAAAAAAAGTTAGAGCAGAATTCAAAGAAATTAAAAACAGGAAAACTATAGACAAAATCAATGAAACTGAAAGGTGGTTCTTTGTAATAATCATGAATAGGTAAGGCTCTAGCCAAAATAGCCAATGAAAGAAAAGAAGGCGTTAATTTCTAATGTCAGCAATAGGAATGGACATCACTACAGATTTTATGAGTATTATAATGATAATAAATATTATGAACAACTCTTATGCCCACTAATTTAACAACCTAGATAAAACTGACCAATACCTTGAAAGAAAAAAATGTCACAAAAAGAAGTATACATTCTAAATAGGCCTATACATATTTAAGAAATTAAATTGACAATAGCCTTCCAAAATAGAATGCAACAGATGCAGATGGGTTCACTGGTAAATTCTACCAAATATTTAAGGAAGATATGGTATCTACTTCTAACTACAATGTCCTCCTGTAGACAGAAACAGAGGGGATATTTCCTAACTCATTCTATGATACCTTCACAAAAACATTAAAAGAAAGGAAAACTACTAACTAATGTTTCTCACAAATATACATGCAAAAATACTTAACAAAATATCAGCAAATCAAGTATAATGTATGCAAAGTATTATACTCTATAAACAAGTAGAATTTATTCAGATATGATTCATCATTCAAAAAGCAGTTGAAATAATTTATCACATCAATATGCTAAAGAAGAAAATTCACATGATCATGATAATAAAGATAAAAAAAGATTTGATGTAATTCTAAATCTATTCATAATAAAAACTCTCAGTAAAATAGGAGAGGGAAAGTTCCTCAACACGATAAAAATATCTACCAAAAATCTACAGCTGTCATCATACTTAATAAGAGAAACTAGATTTCCTACTAAGATTAGGAATAAGGCAAGGATGTCCACTTTAACCACTCCTTTTTTGACATCATATTGGAAGTCCAGATAATGCAAAGTACAAGTAAAGGGGAAATAGTGTATACTTATTGGAAAGACAGAAATAAAACTGTTTGTTTGCAGATGGCATGATCATCTATGTAAAGAATCTGGAACTAATAATCAGTTAAATCAAGGTTGCAGGATACAAAGTTTTTTTCTGTATTCCAACAATGAACAGGTGAAATTTGAAGTTAAAAACATAATTATAGTTAAATACTCTTATAAAAATGAAATATTTATGTATGAATCTGGCAAACATGTATAAGATATATATGAGAGAAACTACAAAACTAAATAAATGGCAACATATTCCAGGTTCACAGTCAGAAAGATTCAATATTGCCAAAGTGTAAGTTCTTTGCTGCTTGATCTACATATTCAATCCAATCTCAATCAAAATCTTAGCAAGTTATTTTGTGGATAGCACAAATGGACTGTAAAGCTTATGTAGAGACTAAAAGATCAGAAGATCAATATAATATTGAAGGAGGAGGAAAAGTCGGAGGACGAAGGCTACCTAATTCAAGATTTAATACAAAGGGAGAGTAATCCAGAAAGTGTGGTTTTGGTGAAAGAATAAACAAATAGCTAAATGAAACAGAATATCAAGCCCAGAAATCCACTCATGAAAATATTATCAGCTGATCTTTGGCAAAGTAACAGAAGCAATGCAATGGAACAAATACAGTATTTTTTGTTTGTTTGTTTTTTGTTTTTTAAAAAAACAAATGGAACAACTGGACATCCATACAAGGAAAAAAAAAAAACAAAAACCCAGACCCAGGTCTTACAGTCATCACAGAAAATAACTAGAAACAGATCACAAACCAAAACTGAAATTAAGAACTATAAAACTCTTAGAAAATAAAAAAGGAGAAAATCTGTATTACCTTGGGTTTGGCAATGACTTTTCAAAAATGACACCATGAAAAGGCACATCCATGAAAACAAGAATTAATAAGCTTAATTAAATATAAAACATTTTACTTTAAATGCAAAGAAAATGATAGAGCCAAATAAAGTAGAGTAATTAATCAAAGATTTTTAGTGCCTTGGCCAGTAGACCCAAACCTGCAGCAAATTAATTAACTGAATTGTAATATAAAGTGAGAGTTAAAAATTAGCATTGCATATATAAAGTCAAAATCTTACAATCTTTGTAAATATTTGTCACAGTCTCTTTCTCAATTATTATATGTCCAAAAAAATCTATTTAACTGTAGTTATTTACTTTCATAATTAGTAACATTTTCTATTTCAATGCCTATGCCATAAATTCTTATCATACCTGATAAAAATCTTTCCATAGCTCTCTTTACACAACCATAGCTATAGATCTTCTCACTGAACTTTAGTTTTAATCAAACTGAACAAAATCCCTCACATACACATTTCATCTCTCTACTCAGTGTTTGGAGCCTACATAAGACCTTTCCCTCAGTATATTAATCCTCCTAAAATCCATACTTTCCAATAAGACCTTCTCTACTCATAACAACTCAAATCCCTCTGCCACCATCTAATATTTTCCCTCAGCCAGACTTCAACTAGTCCTCTTCTGAATTCCCAAAACATTTTAGATCAATATCTGTATACTGCTGTATATTGTTTTGTATTATTTGTTATAGTCTTATGTTAAGTCTGTCCTTATTTTCAGTTTCCATGCTCTTCAAGAGCAGATGAAGTACATGCTTTTGTGTATATTTATATGTTCTACTTCCAGCATCAGGCTTCACATACATTAGTTGGGGGTGGGGGGAAGATGTGTGCACTGCACATAGGAGCTGGTATTTGAGTCACTGCCAAAATGGGTTTTCTGTCAAAGTAAGGCTTAAATGATAAAACCTCAAATATATTTTCATTTCCTAAGGAGATGGCCCTTTCAGTGAAGAAATGTGTTACTTTCTCACAAAAGAACAATCACTAATAATTCTCTAATACAAATGTACTAGAAAACATCCTATTTATTTTAAACCTAAGTGTGAGGTTAGATTACTGTTCTTAGTATGTTTGACCCACAAGTATTCAAATCTAAAGAAATCAACTTTTTACCTTCATTTATCCTAAGATTACTTTCCCCTGTGGATACCGTGATGCTCTGAAGGCCTTGTTCTATAGGAAGTAACGTTTTTACGACAATTATTAGAAAAGAATGCCAAGTTTAATAAGTAGAGAAAGAGGAGTGTAACAGGAAGAAAGCTAGATTTTAAATCAAAGATAATGGCTAACCTGTAACACTGTGCTGGATTGGGTAGGGATTTTGTGTTTTTATGTGTGTGGGGGTGGGATTTTTGTTTTCAAAGAAACACTCAGGATCATCCAAAATATTTAAAAAATACATATAAAAAGTCATCAATACAGTCTCCTGCTCAACTTCATTCACATATTAATTGATTTAATAACATCTCATGGGTAAGAGAGTGCATAGCCTGCTTGTATTTGCCAAAGTATTAGCCAAAAAAAAAAAAAAATAGGACACAGTGCTGTCTATTAAGATGCAAGCACCATTTATTCCTAATGTCCTTTTCATTTCATAGACCATTTGTTAGTCTTCTGACATACTGCTGTTTCACTGAGTAACTAAATCAAATAATAAATTATATGTGAGATGAAAGAAAAAGATTTGGAAGTTAAATCAAATAATTCTACAACAATCTATATAACATTTTGAGAAGTTAACATATGATCTGGACAATTCACAAAACAGACTAGATTGTATGATCATTCCATTTATGGGCAGAAGAAAATCAATTTTATTTTTTAACACATTAGATGATATTTGTGTACAAGAATATCTCATTGCACTCATACTTACTTTTGTTTCTTACTTCACTAACTCATATATGTTTTAAAAGATTTTAAGTCTTTTATAATCGTCATTAGACTCCCTGTTATCTTGGTACTAAAGGAATTGCTCTGTGCTATACATTGAACTTTGCTGTCAGGTGATGATAAAAGAACCCCTTGAAAATGAAAAGAAAAACCAAAGACAGATAAACAATAGGGGTGAGAACAGGAGCAATATAATGGTTTAAGGCATCATATCTTACTAATTTAGACTTAAACTTCAATAAATGCTCAATGCCCTGGAAAGAGTTCTCAATCTGGTGTTTACGAAGCTATGATGTGCTATTATTTTTTAGTAGATGACAAAATAGCACGTTGTATTTCTCCTGTGAAAGAAGTGGTGAAAGAAAAAGGTAGGAGTAGAAAAATAAAGTAGAAGCAGGAAAAAAAAAAAGCACAATTAAGTATGTTTCAGTCCGAATTTATTTTACATCTGTTCTGTGCCAGATGCCATGTTAATTGCCAAAAATAAATAAATAAAAAGCTATGTTATAATCCTTATCCTCCAAAAATAATGTAGTCGAAGAACATGATAATAATAATGATAATAACAATATTAATAATGAAAAGAAGTATTTTATGCAGTAGATCCTAGAGCAAAAGATTGTAGAGATGTCCTTAAAATGCAAAATTTAACGTGTGACTTTTCTTTCAATTTGTTTTTACACGTATCGTCACACTTACAAGAATAAAGCTCAGGTTTAACATATCATAAATTACTACAATAGACATGGAAGTCAATAAAAGCTTAATGACCTAGATAAAATCTCTCACCTGTGAGAAGAAAGCTGTAGTGCTATTTTTCAGGAGATGACAAAATGGCACAATACCTTTTAAGGATGAGAAAAAAAAAAACTTAAACTTTGAGCTTTAGGAAGACTTGAAATTCCTGACATAGGGTGTGCATATGTGTAAGTATGACCTCACATGACAAAGAATACAGTATTGGTTCATAAAACAGGCCAAGAAGTTGACTCTGTATTTTTTAGTTTTATATAATCCCTTGCCCAATAATTTTGTAAAAAAAAATGTTGAAAACAAACTTTTAGAACCATTTTTATGTACATTTTATTGGGAAAGTTTCAGACAGAAGGAATTTAACAACTAAGTGCCATGAATCCAGCACCTACCTTAAGTCTTGTTTTATTTATATATCTACTTACTTTTCTTCTCTCAAATTTTACATTGTGGAGAGGCAATGTCCTTATTTTACTTTATCCATGATTATTTAGGCACATTCAGACAATTTTGGGTTCCATAATCTAAAAATTAAATTATTATTTAATTTTCAATATCACAAAATTGATCCAAGAGATATAAACTAATTCTGTATGTCATACAAATAGTTGCTGGTAATTAGAATTTGTACCTGACTACAGTGCCCCATCTTTATCCTCGTAAAGCTAGGTTTTAAGAACGTTAAAGAAGACCGAAGATTTTATTAGAAGTAGAAGATTAAAAAAAGTGGCATGTCAATGAAAGTATGAATAATTCACATTCTATTTTCAACCTTCAGTTCTGAAGGATCATTTCGGTTCCAGAGCTCTCCATAAAATAGACTGGAGCCTTTGTTGCAAAGCATCATTGTTCAATTTCTTTATTTGTTCAATCCTGCTTCAGAGTTCTAGTTTCTAAAAGCATTCTATAATAACATTCCTGCATACAAATTTCCATCTCAGAATTTACTTCCTAAGGAACACAACCTGCAACAAAGTTGAACTTCAGAAGTATTTCTTGCCATCATTGGAGGCATATCGTCTGCTGAGGGCTATGAATTTGTCCTGGAAACAATTTGCATAGTGGTTTGATTTTTTTCTCCATCATTGGTCAGCAGATCAAGTATAAAAGTTGAAGTTAAATCACTGAGTGAAGCTAAAATAGGAATATAAACAGAATCTTAACATGGAAGTGACACAGAGTTTATACTGAAGATGTGATAGGAAATAAGTGATGTTTGTCAAGGTCTGTTCTCCTGTCATGGTGTAGAAGGCATTCTTAAACATCAGAATCAACAAAATTAATGTGTATTAAGTTGGCTGCCATTGCCACTTCATTCTCACAGGTGTTGGTGCTTGCCAGAATATCATACAAACCTCGACCAAAGGAAGGCTTGAAAATCACAAACTGCAACTTAAAAAAAAAATTATAATTTGAGGACAAAAATTGGAAGGCAATAGACTACAGTTGCCTAGAAGTACACTCAGCTAGGTGATGTGAACTTTTGGCAATATTGTGTGTAGGGGAGGTACTAACTGGTGCTTGAGCAGATGTAATTAGTTTCAATTAGAAGACCTATTCATTTCTAACAGGACCATCCATATTGTTCGTTTTCACTGTCTCAGAAATGGCACATACCAAGAGATCATAAAGTATCTAAGAGAGTTGCAATTCTGGAAGAGAATAAGTATTAGCAACCAAGGAATACTACAGATGATATTTTGTTGGACAGAGAAATGAAAACAACTCTATGCAGTCCTGCTCCTATAACAACTAATAAGCAACTGTAATGAAGTTGCAGGATACAGATTAATATAAAAAGCCAATTCCTTTTCAGTATATCAGCAATGATGAAGTGAATTTAAAATAAAAATAAAAACACAATACCGTTTATATTAGTAGCCTTAAATATTAAATACTTAGGTAGTAAAATAGGTTTAAGATCTATATAAATAAAAGTACAAAACTCTGATGAAACAAATCAAAGAGCTAAATCAGTGGAGAAATATTCCATGTTTATAGATAGGAAGACTCAACATTGTTAAGATACAAGTTTTTGCAACACAATTCCCAAAATTATTTTGTGGTTACAGGCAAACTGATTCTAAAAATTGCAAGATAAGGTTAAAAAAAAAAGGCTAGCAAACACAATATTGAAAGAGCAGAACCAAATCAAAGGACTGACACTAATATACTTCAAGATTTAATGCAAAACTGGCGGACCTAGTGGCTCATGCCTGTAATCCTAGCCCTTTGGAAGGCCAAGGTTGGGGGATCACCTGAGGTCAGGGTTCGAGACCAGCCTGGAAAACATGGTGAAACTTTTTCTCTACTAAAAACACAAAGATTAGCTGGGCATGGTGGTGAGTGCATGTAATCCCAGCTATTCAGGAGTCTGAGGCAGAAGAATTGCTTAAACCCAGGAGGTGGAGTTTGCGGTGAGCCAAGATTGATCTCACCACTGTGCTCTAGCCTGGGCTACAGAGCAAGACTCATCTCAAAGACAAACAAACACACAAAAAACGACAAACAAGCATCCAAAAACAACAAACAAAGATTGAATACAAAACTATAGTAATCGAAGCAGTGTAGTATTGGTGAAGAAATAAACAGATCAACGGAACACAATATAGAGCCTAGAAATAGACCCACACAAATATAGTCAACTGATATTTGAAAAAGGAATCAAGGCAATAATACAGTGGAGCAAAGATTGCCTTTTCTAACAAATTGTTCTGGCACTACTGGACATACATCTGCAAAAAAAAAAAAATTATAGACACGGAACTTATGTCTTTCACACAAATTAACTCAAAATGAATCATAGATCTAAACATAAAATTCAAAACTATAAAACTTCTAGAAGACAGAATAGGAGAAAATCTAAATGAACATGGGTTTGGTAACAACTGTTTAAATGCAACATCAAAGGCCCAACCTGTGAAAGAAAGAATTGATAAGTTATACTGCATTAAAATAAAAAACTTATGTTGTGCAAAAGATACTACCAAAAATAAAGAAAGTCACAAAGAGAAAAAAAATTGCAAAATACCTTACCTGGCTACGTACAAGGAACTCATAAAACTCAACAATAAAAAAGAAAAAAAGAACACTTAAGTCTAGGTCTTTATTTTGTTTTGAGTTGATTTTTATGTATGTTATAAGGATCCAGTTTTCTTCTTTTGCATGTTTATATCTAGTTTTCCAAAATTATTTATTCAAGAGACTATCCTTTCCTCATTATGTCTTTTGGCTGGTCTTCTTGTTTGACCATATATCTTTGGGTTGATTTCTGGTCTATTTTATTCTATCATATATGTGTTGGTTTTTATGCTGGTGCCATACTGTTTTAATTACTAGAGCTTCATAATACATTTTGAGATCAGGAAGTGTGATGTCTCCAATTTTATTTTTTCTTTGAAAGTTGTTTTGGGTATTAGGAGTCTTTTCTGTTTCCATCTGAATTTTAGAAATTTTTTTTCTATTTCTGTGAAAAATTTCATTGGATTTTTGGTACAGAATGTGGTAAATCTGTATATCACATTGGACTGTATGGACATTTTAAGAATAATAATTCTTCACATCTACAAACAAGAATTATACTTTTATTTATTTATTTTTCAATTTCTTTTATTAATGTCTTAAAGTTTTCAATAGACATATCCTTTATCTCCTTAGTAAAATTTATTCCAAGTAGTTTATTCTTTTGAATACTAACATAAGTGGAATAATTTTCTTGCTTTTTTCCTGATAGATGATTATCAGTGTGCTATTTTACTGAATTCACCCACTAATTCTAACTGTTTGTTTGTGTGGGGGTACTCTTTAGGGTTTTTCCAATTTAGGATGGTATCATCTTCAAACAGATAATTTTACTTCTTTCTTTCTGATTTGGATATTTCTTTTTCTTGTCTGATTATTATTTTCAGTAGTATCAGTATGTAATTTTTATCTTGTAAGAATGTTGAAGATTGCCAATTGCTTTTTTGCATCTTTTGAGATAATTGTGCAATTTTTATCATTTATTCTGTTAATGTGATATATCATGTTGATTTGCATATATTAAACCCATCTTTCATCTCAGGAATTAGTCTCACTTAGGCAAGGTATGTACGTTTTTAATGTGTTTTTGAATTTAGTTTGCTCGTATTTCATTGAAGGTTTAGCATCAATGTTTATCAGAGGTATTGGCTTGGAGTTTTCTTTTCTTATGGCATCATTGTCTGGCTTTGGTATCAGGGTGATGCTGGCTTAATAAAATGAGTTTGAGAGTATTCTTTCTACTTATATTTTTTGAATAATTACTATAAAACTCCTAGAAATAAACATAGGTTAAAAATTTTTCTATTTTGACCTTAACAAGATTTTATTGCTTATCATACCAATAGCTCAGACAACAAAAGCAAAACTAAACTAACGTGGGACTATCTCAGACTGTTAAAATTTTGCACAGAAAAGAAAACAATCGACAAACTGAAAAAAGAAAAACTCTATGATATGAGAGAATATATCTTTGAACTATATATCTGATAAAGGATTGATAAAAAAAAGTAACTTACACAACTTACACAATAAACAAAAACAACACAACTTTAAAATGGGCAAAGGACTTAAATAGACTTTTTTTTCTGAAGATAACATAAAAATAGCTAATAGCTATATAAAAAGTTTCTCAACATCCCTAATCATCAAAGAAATGAAAATAAAAACCACAATGTGTCGATTACATCACATCTGTTAGAATGGTTATTATCCTCCCTCCAAAGAAAGATAAGTGTTGGAAAGAATGTATAGAAAAAAGAATGCTTATACATTGTTGGTGGGGATGTACATTGGTATAGCCATTATGGAAAACAGCAATGAGGTTCTTCAAAAATTAAAGATAGAATTCCCAAATATCTAGTAATACCTCTGCTGAGTATATACCCAAAAGAAATGAAATCAGCACCTCATAGAGCTATTTAAAATCCCATGTTAATTAAAGCAGTATTCACAGTAGCCAAGATACACAAACAAGCTAAGTGTTCTAAGATGGATGAACAAATAAACTGTGAGAAACATAGATACATTCTCTCTATGTAAAATAGATACATTTCTCTCTTTGTATATAGAATATATATATAAAGACAGAGAGAGAGAGATGCATACACCATAATTTCTTTACATATTCTCTCTATGCATGAGTCCATTTTTATTCACAGTTTTGTTCTCCACAGTTTCAGTTACCATCAGTCAATGTGGTCCAAGAACATTAAATAAAAAATTCCTTAAATAAATATCTCATAGGTTTTATAATTTGCATATTTCTGGGTAGCGTGATGAAATCTCACACTGTCTTATTTTTGTCCCACCCAGGACATGAATCATTCCTTTTACCAGAATATTTGCACTAAAGATGCTATCCGCCAGTTACTGTATAGGGAAAAACATAGTGATAGGGTTGGGTCTATCCAAGTTTTAATGCATTTTCTGGGTGTCTTGGAACATATCTCCCACTAGTAACAGGAGAATACTGTATAAAGAATATCTATATCTATGTACAGGCATATGTAATACATTACATAGGAACAGAGTAAAAAATATATATATAAATACATATAAAATATCTATATAAAAATGCATAGAATCAGAGAGCAGAATGGTGATTACGAGGGTCAGAAAAGGGAGGAAATCAGAGCACAGGTAAAAGGGTAGAAACTTGCAGCTACATAGGATGAAAAAAATCTAGAGATCTAATGTACAGCATTATTCCTATATTAAAAATTTGCTAAGGAAGTAGATTTAAAGTGCTCCTATCATACCACCAAAACACAAGACGAAACTATGGAAGGTAATTGGTAGGTTAATTTGTTTAACTTAGTAATTATTACACTATTTAGATGTACATCAAAATAGCACATTGTATACATTAAATATATAATTTTTTAAAAGAAAAAAGTATGCAACACAGTTAGTAAATGAGGAAATGACCTGGATACTCCAAGAAGGCAGATATACAGATGGCAAACAAACATGAAAACATGTTTCAGATAACATTTCATTAGGAAATTGCAAACTAACACACTTAGAGAGCAGCTAGGCATTTTAAGTCAAAAACTCCAAAACCTAAAACATTTCTCCTTTCAAGCATCTCAAGTAAGAGATACTCAATCTGTACCACTGCACATTCATTAGAATGACTAAAATCTAAATATTGAAAAAAAAAGTGCTGTCAAGGATATTAAGCAACAGAAACTATCATTCATTGCTGATAGGAATATAGAAAGGTATTGCTACTTTGGAAGACAACTTAATAGTTTCTTAAAAACTAAATATTCCTTTAGCATACAATCCAACAATTGCATGCTTTAATGATTGAAAACTCATGTCCACATAAAATTGTGTGCACATATATGTTTAGAGCAGCTTTTTAAATATTTGCCAATGCTTGTAAGCAGCCAAGATGTCCTTCAGTAGCTTAATGGATAATAGACTGTAGTATATCCCGAAAATGAAATTTTATTTCACTCACAGAACAAATGAATGATCAAAAGACAGAGAGGAAACCTAATCAGACAACAAAAGTCAGGGAAGCCTACTTATCCAGCCTGCCTCAATCGTTGTCTAATCATTTTTACTCTTGTGCACCATCTGTCAACCTCTGTAGCTATTTGTGTTCGACTCCCCAATCTCCTCATTACTGGTCTTCAGAGAAATGCAAATCAAACCACATTGAGATACCATCTCACACCAGTTAGAATGGCAATCATTTAAAAATCAGGAGACAACAGATGCTGGAGAGGATGTGGAGAAATAGGAACACTTTTAAACTGTTGGTGGGAGTGTAAATTAGTTCCACCATGTGAAAGACAGTGTGGTGACTTCTCCAGGATCTAGAATTAGAAACACCATTTGACCCAGCAGTTCCATTACTGGGCCTATACCCAAAGAATTATAAATTGTTCTATTATAAAGACATATGCCCATGTATGTTTATTGTGACACAATAGCAAAGACTGGGAACCAACCCAAATGCCCATCAATGATGTACTGGATAAAGAAAATGTGGCACATATACACCATGGAATACTATGCAGCCATAAAAAAAGATGAGTTCATGTCCTTTGCAGGGACATGGATGAAGCTAACTTCATTCTCAGCTGACTGGCACAAGAACAGAAAACCAAACACCACATGTTCTCACTTTTAAGTGGGTGTTGAACAATGAGAACACATGGACACAGGGAGGGGAACAGCACACCGCAGGACCTGTTGCAGGGGGTGAGGGGCTAGTGGAGGGATAGCATTAGGAGAAATACCTAATGGATGTAGGAAACCACCATGACATGTGTATACCTATGTAACTAACCTGCATTCTGCACATGTACCCTAGAACTTAAAGTATAATAATAACAGTAAAATTTAAAATAAATAAATAAAACAGAAAAAAATGACTCCCCAATCTAAAACAAACTAAATTGCATACATTAATCCTATTTTAACTAATAAAATGTACATATTACTAAGTGAAAGAAGCCAAACTGAAAAGGCTATACACTGTATGATTCCAAGAATCTGGCATTCCAGAAAAGGCTGAGGTATGGAGAGAGTAAAAAGATCAGTGGTTTTAGGAACTTTGGATGAGAGAAAGAGGAATGAAGAATGGAGCACACATAATGTTTAGGCCAGTGAGACTATTTCGTATGACAGTGTAATAATGAGTACATGCTATTATGCATTTGTTCAAATTCACTGAGTATACAACACCAAGAGTGAACTCTAATGTAAATTAGGAACTTTGGGAAATAAATATGTGTCCATAAAAATTTATCAGTCATAACAAACGCATCACTCTGGCATAGGATGTTGATACTGGAGGGAGGTTGTGCCTGTGTGGTGTAAGGCAACCAACCAGGCTCTGTACTTTTCAGACAATTTGCAGACTGCTCAGAAAACTAAAGCACAGGCTCTGTACTTTTCAAACAAGTTTACTGTAAACCTTAAACTGCTCAGAAAACTAAAGCTTATTATAAGTATAAAAGTTGATATTTAAAAATAACCTTCCTTTTATTTATTCTGGCATAGCTTCTTTCATACGATAAGAACCAAATAATGTTAGTATGCATGACAAAAACTTCAAAAATCAAAACAATAATTAACATTCAGTCATAAACATCTGAATCAGATTCCACACTTTCAGCAAAAATTAATGCTAATGGATTTCCATAATAAGTAAGAGGAAGAGTAAGCATGGGTCTTAGAGTCTTGTAATAGACACTAAGTCAGTGAGAATATCTAGTTTTACTGATGTAAGTATTACTCTACTTTGCTTGAAACATTTGTGAATGGGCTGCCTGGTGTAACAGGTCAGCGGTTTGTTTTGGAGTTTGACTAATGTTATTTTAATTCTTGCTTCATTGCTTTTTTCTTTAAGACAATTATGTCTCTGTAAATAGAATATAAGCTAATTAATTTTTGAATTAATACATAAGATAAAGTACTTTGAGCATGTTTGTACATAGAAAATAGTGGATAAAAGTAATTTTCTTGAATGTTACATGGCTTATGGTAGAAGTACAGGTGTAATATGAGGAATAGAGTGTAAGATAAAATGTGCTTCCTAAATCAGAATTTGAAAACTGGCAATTCACAGGCTCAGTGAAACCTGAACTCTCACAGAAAGTATTGACTTAGCTTGAAAAACTGAAGTGTTTGGCAGCACTTACCCTAAATTCTCTCACATTTATAATTAATTAGACCTTAGTAGTAACTATTCCCTTTAGATGAGCTTTGAGTGTCCAGTCTGCCTAAATCTCCATTTAGTTCTTTTCAATATTGTACATCATCTGCCTAGCAGCCATTTGTGTTTGAGATTCCCACAACCTAAAAAAAAAAAACTAAACTACATAAATTAACTCCATTTTTCAGTAACAAATTATATTTTATCTATTGACAATTTTGATAATATTTAACATTTAATTATATTTAATGTCTATAAGATAATAACTTCAGTGTCCAACATGAACTGTGTCACTAAATATTTTTATGCATTGAAAAAATATTTAAAATTTAGTTTTAAGATTTTATTTTGTTCTTTCACGTCAAGGTAAATAATGGGATAACCCTTCTAGACAAATTTCTTGCTTGTCTAAAAGGTTTATAAAATGCTGATGAAAAAGAGGAAGCAAATTGGATGGTTTCCAATTAGAATCCTCAAGAATTATTGAAAACTCTTAGAGTATTAATGTATTCAACTAAGTCTTCTTTTACTGTTTCATTGTTGAATCATGTCCATCAGACCAACAGTAGCTGTTTCTTTAAAGATGTAACAGGACCCTTACCAATTATATGAGTTCATATGAATACATTAGGACTAATTTGCTTAAAGCAGCTTTTTGTAATAATGGTAAAATTTGATAAACTGTTGTCATTAGGTTATGCTCTAGGATTTATGTATTATACTTTCTTAAAATTAAATCCAAAAAGAGAAATAATGCTTTTAATAAATGTACCTAGTATCAACTTTAGTTTATCTTTTCCAATCTTAATTCCAAAGCTTACATTTAAATACATGTACAAACTTATAAATTTAACATATCTAATATAACATATGCATTTATTTATATATATGTGTGTGTATCTTTTCCAAGAGAAAAATATATCATATAAATGGCAAATGAAATATTACACTGTAAACTTTCAAACCAATGCAATAATGTAACACCATAAATTCTTAATAAGAATACAAAATACATGTGCAGGTCAGGAAGAGAAAAGTATCTCATTTGTATCCAGGGCAAAAATAAAAGAAAGTTAACAAAGCTTAATTTTTAAAAATGATTTATCATTTTTTTAATCCAAATCTTATAAAATTTTACAAGTTTTACACATCTACTTTCTGGTAATAAAAATGAAATTCAACAAAATTTCAGTAATTTTTATAGAAATCTTCACATTTTGTCAAGAAATACATTGAGCAAATTTTTGTATCTTAGTTATAAAGTCTATTCCTCTTGCATTTTTAATGACAAAAATAATGAGATTATTAAAGATGTTGTAATATATTTTCAGTTCTCTCAGCATGTGCATAATTGACATGCTGTTTGAATAACCACTCTATAATAGGATGAAAAAAGAGAAGATCTTCTAAATATTGATATTATTTCCAGAGGGAGAAGAGTTGACTAAAAATGGATAAGTGTATTAAACTTAGCAATCAATGACCTTGTAGAAAAATGGCCAATGTTAGTTCTTTGGGGAATAAAAATAAAAGCTTTATTATAAGTTCAATGAAGGTCATCACTTTGATATGCAAACTAAATTATTATAAAACAAACTTAAATTTCATGCAAATGTAATCAAAGTGTTGAGATATTAAACAGAATAGAACCCAGTGTGCCCTGCAGTGATCGTAGTAAATGTATATGATTCATTGTAAGTACCACATTTTAAGAGAAACATGGTATATGGTTTCAGTATAAAAGCTTAGGCTTTGCCCCTTACTAGAAAAATAAGCTAAATACCCTCCCCTTAATTTCCTCACTTATATGGTATTTTTCAGACAACCTAACATACTGTATTATGGAGACAATTAATATAATACAATAATTTAATAGAATTAAAATGCCTAGGACTATATTTGGTGCATAAAACTTAATAGAAAGCAAATAACAAACCAAAAACCTAATGTCTATAAACATTGGAGGCTGAGCAGATAGTTGAAATATTAAATTGATTATATTCCAGTGAATCACACAGATGTGTGTACACACACACACACACACACACACTCCTAAGAAGGATGGATCATAGTAAAGAAATGGCCTCTTATTCTGCTGAGCAACTAGATATGTGTTCAATATGCATACATGGTCCCAGAAGTGGGAGCGAGAGAGAAATAAAATGTACATGTAGTACAACCTATGAAGAAGAGAGGAAATATGGAGGTTAAAAAACAATGGTCGTAAAGAGTTGAGAAAGGAACAAGCAAAATTGTGGGGGATTGACTGCTGTGTTGTGTACTATAGAGAAACATTCCTACTGGAGCTGACAACAGAAATGCTTTCTACATGGTGTCTTTACAGAAACGTGAATCTTACTGGAGTCATATTACTGGAATCTTATTAAAGACTCAAAACATTAAAAATATTCCATATGGAGCTACATTGAATTTATGTTTGAATTGGTAAAATTAGGTTTTGAGAAGGTTCTGTGTCTAATATTAATGCAATTAATTAATGCATGTAATTATTAATGTAATGTAACTGTTAAAGAACATAGTAGAAAACACAGCAGAAACATTACAGTGGAGTTTGAGATGACCAGGAGACATTAGGTGCCTAAGAAATTACTAAAATCACTGAAATATATCACAACTGTCAATTTTTTAATGTAAGAGATTAAGATTTTTTTCATAGTTAGAAAATGATCAATATGTGAATAATCATACACAGAAAATAAAAACAAAGCAAATTATAACCACTTGAAAGTAAAGATTCATATTAAGTTTGGAACTGGAATCATAAACAAAAAAATTCTTTAAAATGTTAATGAATTAAAGACAGATCTGGGACATTTTAGAAAGTGCAGCATAATGTTTTTATTTTATATGTGATAGAAACAATGACATAAAGTTTCCATGTAAAAATAAGTATGGAGATACTCATACCATATTCTTTTTTTTTTCATTGTCCTTGATTCCACTAAAGAACAAGCCTTCTCTCAAGATATAAAGTCATACATGTATTTGTAGTTAAGAGAAGGGCAAATAAAAATAGTATCTGACATAAACCGTGAAAAGAAAACACACATCCACAATCTTGCAAGCATACACAGAAATTTCCACCAACATAATGTGCTGTGTGTGCATACACAGGCAAACACACCAAAACTTATGCCCTTTAAGAAACAGCGTCTCTTCTCTTTCAGCCTTTGTTTGTTTTCTTTAGCTGAAATACTTCCACCTACCCACACCCCTACTTCTATAATCCCAAGGGCCACTCCCTTATTTTACTCAAATATTACCTTTAAAAAAAACATTTTATTTCAGAATAATTTTAGATGTATGGAAAGTTTTCAAAGATAACATAAAGTATTCTCATATACTCCTCATTCAATTTTAGTTTTTCCAGATACTATCATCTCACATTATCTGATACATTTGTCAAATTATGACCTCACCATCTGTACATTGTTATTAGCCAATTCCAGGCACTATTTATACTCCCACTAAAGTCCTTTTTCTTTCTGGGCATCCAATTCAAAATTCCAGGTTTCACTGAGTTGTCATAACACCTTATTTTCCTCTTCTATATCTACTTCTTAAATTTCCTTTGTTTCTCATCACCTTAACAATTTGAAGAGTACTGGTCCAATATTAGAATATTCCTTAATTTGAGATTTTTAAATAGTTTTCTTAAATATAGATTGTATTATAGGGTTTTGGAAAGAATATCACATAGGTGAGGTGCTATTATTATCGTATCATATTAGGGAATAAATTATATTCATATGATATCACTGAGGTTGTCACCCTTCATTGCATGCTTAAGATAGTGTATGTCAGTTTCCTCTATTATAAAGTTATAGAATTTTCCATTTCATATTCTATCCTTTGTAACAAATTATTAAATTCAATTCAACCATAAGGGAGACAGAGATTAAGCTCCACATACTAGAAAAGTGATATCTACACATAAAGTTTAGCACTGTTTGTTCATTATCTCTTATATACTTTGATCTCAATATAGAGTATTTTCCCATTTAGCTCTTGGATTATTTTACTGGATTCCTGGATCTCTTGGATTAGGTTACAATTTTCTCCAGAATCTCATGAGCTTCCTTGTCATCCATTCTGACTTAATTATGTGTCTATGATTTCAAGAATCATTGCTGGGGAGTCAGTATGTTTATTCAGAGGTAAGAAGACACTGAGTTTTTGGATTGCCAGAATTTTTGTACTGATTCTTTCTAGTGTTCTTTGTACTTTTGGTTTTGCTGTCATTTGGATGCATTTTTAGTTTTCGTATTTACATTCTACATTTACTTTAAGATTTTATGTGTGGTGTAAGTTGAGTATGGTCAATTAGCTTCATTTCTGTGTGTTTTCAGAGGGACAAAGCTCTGTATGTGATCTTTATTTGTGGCTAGATTCTTAGCCTGAGTTTCTGTATACTGGCAGAATATTTTTGGTGTTGTAATTTTCACTGTTTAATAGTAATATAGAAGGCACTTAAGTGTAATGGCTGGCAGATAGGCTTTTACTCAGCCAAATATTTTATATTTCAGTGAATTCACAGCAGTGCTCCATTCTGGGTGGGGTGAGGGGGAAGAGAGGTAACCTTCTTGCCAAGTTTGCTCTCAGGTTTTAGGGAGCCTGCTCCCATCACTGGCACTGTGCCTGCATTTCCTTTCCTAGATGTTCCAGGCTTCATGGCTTTCTCAGGCAGAGGCTGCGGCTGGCAGACTGGCTACACCCTTCCCAAACCGGCCCTACAGAGCAAGGCATAACCTACTCCCATGCCAGTCCAGGAACCCAAGGGTTCTCACCCCTCACAGTGTTCAGAGAGTAAAGGCTCCTCCCCAACTTGAATGCCGGCTACAGATATTTTGGCATTCCCAAGCTATGCACTGTAGCCCTGGGGCTTTGGGACTGGGCCCAGAGCTCTGTGTTCCAGCCCTTGGGGTCAGGCACTGGCTGTGCTGGGGGATTCAAAATGTTTCCAGGCCACCAGGAAAGCACTCAGGCAGGGCTGCCAGCAAAGCAAGCAGAGTGGGAAGCAGAGGCTTTGCTTTGCACCTGCTCTTGCAGGAACAACCAGATAGGACCTTACTGGGGAATGTATTGGGCAGAAAGTCCTGCAGAAAAGATGTGCTTCAGTCCTGTGGGTAAGACAGCCCTGCTCTCTCTTGGCCTAGAAGTCAGATGGGGTTAGATGGAGAGCTTTGGGATATGAGCACCTATGATCACGTTCCACTGCAGCTGCCCCACGTACAACCTCCCTGGGCCCCAAGCAAGCTGGAGCTCTGTCTCTGTCTACTCTCTGGGAAAATCTCCGTCCATTTAACGTCTATCTATGGAGGGGCAGGGAGCAGTCATGGGATATCTTGTAGCTAGGATTTCAGATGTCCTTAGTGAGAGTGGACTGATACAAATATTTGCTTATAAATACTAATTATTTATGTATAAAAGTAGATATTTATAAATTATGACTTGTATCTTTAAATGTTAAAGATAATTAAAATATTTCAATATTGAATAAAATATTCAGAATAAATAAAAATTGAGGTCATTTAAGTTTTAAAAAATGGCTTTTTTTCCACAAGAAATATATGTAATAGAAGATAAACCATATTAGCTAAGAATATACTTTTATTATTGGTTTGTGAAGAATTTATATTCATAAAAAAATGTTTAGAGATATAACCAATAGGATGCTGGAGTTAGATTTTACCAGCTTGTGAAAGCTGAGTGTTCTTGTCTCTTCTCATCTCTGTGCTTCATTTACTGACATATTGCTATATTAAAGTTAGTATTGCTGGGAGTACTTATACAGTGAAAATCAACAAATACTACAAATTAAGAGATTTTGTGTGTAATGAGCTAGCACATCAGGGGATCTCACCTAAACTTTGCACATTTAGCAACATAGTCATCATTTTCCTCCTTCTTTCAGTGAAAATCACATTTTTATTTTATATTTTTTGCTTAAATGTGTATTTCTTCTTTTGAAGATACAGTAGAGCCATTAATTTTAAAATGTCATTACTGTTAGAGAAGTACTTTTGTTTGACTTTATACTATGAAAGAAATAATGAGCCATAACCTCAAGATCCATTTTAATGTTGGAATATTCAAGTTTGAATTAATATTTCAAAGAACATTATTTTTATGAAAGTGAAAGTGCTCTTCAGAAATTCTCCAGGCACTGTCCATCATCTTTCACTGAATTTAGAAAATGTCAAAATCGATCTGCTTGATCAATTTATCCATTTCAGATGACTTTAGAAAGATAGAAAAAAATGTAATGAAATTCATGAATGAATTGCATGGTGATTGAGATGCCCATCTTAGACCACAAAAGAAAAACTTAAATGAACAGGAGAAAAAGTGTTCATCAAGTTAATTTTCTCTCTTGGGAGGTATTCCCTCATCACATAGTCAGAGTACCTTCTGTCCTAACTTTATGTTTGAGTTCAGCAACATTTGTTTTATTTCAGTCTGTGACTGAAAGAGCTGCAAAATGTGGTATCCCATGCATCAGTGTTCTATGGAATGAAGCTTGAAACTAGATAATGATTTAGTCAAAATGCAAAGATACATCTAATTATATTTATTTTGAATGTACATAAACTTTTATGGTAGTAACATGTATTTCTGAAACAAGAAAATTGAAAAAGAAAAACTTTTTTTTGTTGCTGTTGTTCAGAATTTCAGGACGTTGTGGTACAAGGAAAACCTTTTTTTATTGTAAAGAACAAATTTTCTAAACTAGGTGTCTTTTAGGTATGTGAAAATCGGTCTGTATTTATTATTATGCAAATTTGCACCTATTTTCACAGCGAATGCCAAAATGAAAGATGATAATTTCTTTTTGCACTTGTGACTCACATTCTTTCTAGGACATGCAGTGTATAGTTTTATTATATATAAAGACTTAGAAAATAGAATCAAGTTCCAGTGAATTTTTAAAGACTTACCCATTAGAGAGAAAATTTATTGTAATATAGCCACTCCTCTTTACTCATGGATTTCATATCTGCAAATGCTTCTACTTACTGAAATTTATTTACAATCCCAAAATCAGCAATGGCAGTTTTGTGGTCATTCACAGATTTCAGAGGAAAAGCAGAAATTTTGAATTCCTTGACATGTTTTCAACTGAAGTTGAACAAAGTGACTCTTTGCCTTCTTGTTTCAAATCTCACATTGTAAAGCAGCCTTCTTTTCTTTACTTAGTATCACATTTTCACATTTTTCATTTTTCCCTTCCTCCCTCCCTTCTTTCTCTTCTTCCTTCCTTCCCTCCATTAGCTTTTTGTTGGGGTTTTGCTGTTTAAAATGGTGTTCAAGTACAGTGCTGAAATAAGTCTCGCATTCCTAAGTATAGAAGGCCAAAATGCTTTGTGAAAAAAATGAAGCATCTGTTAGTTAAGCTTCATTTAGGCATGAGTTATAGTGCTGCTAATCATGAGTTAAATGTTAATGAATCAATAATGCAAGTGAAATTAGGTATCTTTAAACAAAAGCACATAGATTATGTACTGACTGGTTACTTGAAATGTTGTGACCAGAGGCTTACAGAAACCTAACCTTGCACTTCCCCTAGGAGCAATGATTCACTATTCACTAATTCAGCATTTGAGGCCACTTTATAGAACACAACTACTGTAAATTGGAAAAATTGATTGTACTTGAAACAATGTAGTGAGACAGGCATCATACCATAAAGAAATTTTGTGGATAACCATTAATTACAGAAAAGCTTTTAATATAATTAAATGCTTCTCTATAATTAAACAAAACACAGATATTTATAGGAAAAATTAACAAATGATAATATAAGTTTAAAGTCAACTAAATACTAACAATCCAATAATTACCTTTTGAAAAGGCATTCTTAAAGGTTGGTCTTATTTTGGGAACAATTGTTTTGATAATTATTACTAGTTCTGTAGACTCTAATTGACCTGGTGATTCAATGACTATTGAATAACTATAGATTATTCAACTAAGTTAAAACGTTATAAATATGTAATAGAATAATATGAAAATAAAAATGGTTAACAAAGTCTAAATCGTCATTATCTGCATTCAAGATATGATAAACATAAAATTTATGTATATTAGAGCATTTGTTATCTTTATAATATTAACCTATATCATTTAACAAGGAGGGAGGATAAGTAGGAGGAAAAGGAGAAAAACAGCTACCATACATTGAATACTTATGAAGCAGACATTTTTCTCTCTCTCTCTTTGTATCTATGCATTATGCATATATAATATATGTATACACACACCACACGTGTAAATATAAAATAAATGAGAATATGCATATTCCTATTTTGTCTAATTAGTCTCATAGTAAGTAAATATTAGTAACCCAATTACACATATAAAGATACTGGGGGCTACATGAATTTGATTAGCAAGTTCAAAGTCACACAACTGGTGAGGAACAGAGCCCTTCAAAAGTGGATAGGCCGGACTCCACAGCCAGGAAACAGAGACCACAAAGTAATCTCTTTCTGTCTCTCTATATAGCTTTTATCTTATAATATTCATTCTTGGTAAAATATCCCCATCTTTAGCCCAACAAACACAAGGAAACAAAATAATTATTTTATATCCACTCTTACTGTTCTCTTTTCAGGATCAGTTTTGTAATTTGCAATGTTTCACTACTCCCATATTCAACACTACGAATCAAGAAACAGCACTCCTGAATATATGTTAGGAACTGGCCTGAGTAGAGGGTATTTCAAAATAAAACTAATCATATATTTCTTTAAGAAAATAAAACGTTAACTTGTTAGAATGGCTATGTATATTAAAAACTATTTAAAGAAATATAAAGTATGATCAACTCCAGAAATGGACTCATTACAAATTCTTTAAAATTATGACTACTTCTGTATTCAGCAAAACTGATTACAAAACAAACCTTCAAACAGAAACATCAAACCTGTAGCAAGCAGATATTCTTCACTATTCGTTGTAAAATTTTCAGATTCATTTGCTTACAAAGCGTTTATTATTATTATTATCTTTATTGCACACTGAAATTATAACATTTCTGATATATTGTGATAATCAAATTTCTCTGTCAAACTGATTTCCCCTGTTTTTGTTCTTTGTAAAGTGGCTACTAGAAAATGTAAAATTATATATGTGGCTTACATTATATTTATTCCGGCAACTCTGTTCTAAAGAATAGACTTAAAATAATATCAAGCAAATTAATGAAAAGCAACTGGATAATATAAACAAAATTTCATCTCTATTCCATGGGGCATTAGCAGTTGTACTTGACTGGAGGCTGAAATATCCACTCTGAAGATTCTCATTCATGTGGCTAGTAAGTTGGTGCTGCCTGTCAATTGAAAGCTCACTCAGGGCTTTAGCCAGGGGTGTTAGTTCTTTTTCAAATGGGCCTCTTCACTGGCTGCTTAGTGGGTGGACCAGTGGCACAATGTACATAATGGGTTTTTCAAATTTTTAGTATGTTCTATACATCATTTTAATTAAGTGAGAATTATTCCTCTGATTTATGTTTTAGTAAATGTGTGATTTCTCCCTCATTTTGTTAAAGGTAAGATTTCCACAAACCTCCAACCCCACTGGGAATCTTTCCAATATTTCAAAGAAACAGGTTTTTGACACTATGTTCTATAAATCCAGTGAGATTTTTAGTTCAAATATCACTGTATTGCTTTTATTTCAGTTGAAATTTTTCAGAGAAGACCAACATAGATGATCAAATGCAATTCTTTCTAAGGGCATCACGGTATAACAAATGTATTTGTTTTCTGGATTTGCGACAAGTAGCAAACTCTGTTTATAAATACAGATTGCACCACAGGTATTAGTGACACTCTGTCACGTCACATCACAGAGTTTCCACTGAGTAATTTTAGGGTGTCTGATTCTCAGTCTTCCTATACCTGTTTTTATAAGCTGAATGTGATCGGTTTTGTTATACTAAACTAAAACTTACAGCAAAACATAAATTTTCCCCACCACTCATGCTCATCTTTGTTTAGTCATAGATATCTGAAGTGGCAAAAAGGACAGAGATTTTCCAGAGAAAAATCTACTCCTCTCTTCCCCTTCTCCTTTTTTTTTTTTTTTTTTTTTTTTTTGTTTTCTACAGTAAGAGAATATCTCAAAACACTAACACTCACCAATTTACTCTACCTTCTCTAAATCTTTATGGCAAATTAGGCACCGCTGAAATCAATGGAAATTCTCTCCTGTAGGATTTCTCAGGGTTTGATTCTTCACGCAAACAATTTGCCAGGAAATCTCATTTATGGCTTGGACTCTGCTGGAGGGTGTGATTCCCTGCTGGGAGAATCTCTTGCAACAAGGCTGAAGACCATTCCTTCTGGACTGGTTCTGTAGTAACTCAGAGGATAAATACACCACATGGTCTCAAGAGCCTCTGTCCAGATATGCAGAGAAGGGATTTTGCAGCCACTGCCATCTCCCAATTAGAAACAGGTGTGTCCAGACTTTCACTAACAGCTCACATTTTAGCGGTATGTTAGCATTTGACAATTAAACCTCAAATTTAGACATATGATTATAATGGAAGAGAGGGTGAAGTGGGAGGAATAATGATTTCTAGTCTTGGATTAAAAAATTTCACATATGTTGGAGACCCTTGATGAATTCATGTAAGTTATTAATTTATAAGATAAATAAATTACCCACAGTTACACCAAATAAATAGAATCCCATAGACAATGAACACATTCAAGCCGAAAATAGTCATTGACAAAGCTCATGGAAAGAGCATAAAAAAAAGTTTTTACTTGTTCTCAAACACTGACAAAGAAATAGTCATATAAAACAATAGTTATGCATATCGACTTATAGTCTGTGTAAATCCTGGCCCCTCTACTTACTAATTGTGTGATCTTGAGCATGTCTCTTAATCTCTAAGGGTTTTAGAGTTCTCATTTGCAAAATGAGAAATATACCAATACTCACCTCATGCAAGTGTTGTGAGGATTAAATGAATTTTTAAAGTTCTGAGATGCTTAGAACACTGCTTGGAATTAAATAAACGTGACATATGTTTTCTGTTGTTTTGTTATTTTTGTCCTCATCAGTGATTTTAATATTAGCCAGCTTGTGACATAGCTGATAACTGCCTCTTAGAAATGTATATTTTCATTTGGAATCTAAATTATTACACCTCTTGATTCTCCTACTTGGCTTTTTCTTTCCAGTGTCTTTTACTGGTTCTTTCTCATCTTGTTGCAGTAACTTTAACACCAAATTCTCCAGGGTATCTAACTTTTTGATGTGCCTCAGGGGTCACTGGAATTTTTTTTCTATCTATAATTGCCCACTTGATGATATCATACAGGATTATGGTGTTAAACTTCCTCTACATGCTGACAACTCTCAAATGTACATTGGCTGGGCATTTTTGACTGCGCTACAAGAAGTACATATCCATTCCCTGAGGGATGCAGGTAAAGGCCCCTAGGCAAAGGTCAGGGACCTGGGAGCTGGGCTACACAGCTCAGAAAAAGGGTTAGAAGCTGCCATTCAGACTTGTTTTCTAAAAACTCTTGGCAATTGCTTATTCTCAACATCCATATTTGAATTTGTAGAAGGGAGAAGCAGAAACAGATTTTTTCTGAGAAGTACAATTTGTATGATTTGAGGGACTTTAAAAACAGAAAATAGGTTGGGTGTGGTGGCTCATGCCTGTAATCCTAGCACCTTAGGGGGCTGAGGCGGGTGAATTGCCTGAGCTCAGGAGTTCCAGACCAGCCTGGGCAACATGATAAAACCCCAATCTCTACTAAAATACAAAATAAATAAATAAATAAATAGGCATGGTGGTGTTCACCTGTAATCCCAGTTACTTGGGAGACTGAGGCAGGAGAATTGCTTGAACCTGGGAGGTGGAGTTTGCAGTGAGCCGAGATCCTGCCATTGCACTCCAGCCTGGGAGACAGAGCAAGATTCCATTTCAAAAAATAAAATAAAATAATATAAAATTACAAATACAAATACTTTAATCAGAAGTAGGCTGAAGCAGTCTTCCAGCTCAGCATGACTCAGGTGGTTTGGAGTGCAGGTGCACAGCCCTGCACATTATGTAACTGCACCACATGTGAGATGCATTAGGTGATCACCCACGTGAGCTCGTGCTTGGCTAGGAGCCACTATTGTCTCCAAAAGGTATAATTACACTGGTAATGCAATACATATGTATCACTTGCACCCAGAGAGAGGGAGTAAAGCCGTTTGAAAACTGCCTATCATTCCTCGAGTGGTTTTTCCAGCTACCCACTACTCACCCACCTACTCCCCTCAGACCTCAGTGACAATTGGTGTCACGACCAGGATTGAGATGAATGAGCCTTTGGTTCCTGCTGATTCTGGGTCAGCCATGTGGCTGCAACATGGGTTGTGGTATCTGGTGACAGCTATACTGCTCAGATGGGCTCTGGTGGAAACCTGGTTGCCAGTAGATGAGTTCCTGGCAAGCATGGAGAAGGCACTGAAGCAGCTGGAAGCAGGGTACCAAGAAGGAGCAAGGTTTTGCCGGAAGAATTGGATGGGCATTTCTGACTGTACTATAAGAAGTACACATCCAATCCCTGAGGGATGGAGGTAAGGACCCCTGGTCACAGGCAGGGACCTGGGGGCTGGGCTACACAGCTCAGAAAGAGTTAGAAGCTGCCAGGAATGGGGACCTCCAAGCACAGGTGGGGCTCCTAGAGGCCCAGCTTCAGAGATTGGAAAAAGAATTAGAGGCTGCTGTGAATGCAGGCCTGGGTCCATCATCATGGCCAGAGACCCCCCACTCCATCTGATACTCAGGAGGAAGAACCCCCATTGCAGGCTAGCCCAGTGGTCCATCAGAAGGTAGATTATGAATGGCCACTGGGGCCCAAAGGGCAGGCCCAGGGATCCCCCACCACAACGTACAATACTACATACACTGCCTATACCCCAGCTGAGTTGTGTGAATTAGGCAGCAGTGACGCCAGCATCCAGGGGAACCTCTGCCCACGTGGGTGCTTCGTTTGTGAGACAAGGGAGCAGATAGCATCTTCTATTCCACCTCTGAGGTAGAAAAGCTGGCCTCTATTATGACCCACTCCTCCCTCGTCAGCAGCTGCAGGTGAGCAGGCAGTTGGCACGAGGTGACCACACCCTGATTGAGTGGCTATAGGCAGCCTTATGGAGTGTGTGGAAGGACGCCTGTGAAATCCCTGAAACCGTGAGTAAATGGCAGTCATATGCTCATTTGGGGCAAGTTATCCAGGGGATGGGTGTGCGGCCGGCTACATTCGACCTGAATACCCGGGAGCCAGGCGATGAACATTTCCTCTCCTAAATGAGGGATCTAGTGTTGGGTTCTGTACCCTTGAGTGCCTTTGGCTCCCTAGCTGCTGTTCTTACCCCGTACGTAGGGCGTTGCATACATGAAGTGACAACTGCTTTGTCTGGCAGCCCTCAGGGAGGCAGTAGACCGTTGATGGGACTGAGGGGTCCCTGCTGTAAAGAAGGGGAAGATGCCCCATCTATTCCATTGGTTCTGTTTCTCTGAAGAAACATATTTTAAACATTCCTTTATAACAGTGGATTGTCCAGTGCAAAATATTAATAATGCTGAGGCTGAGAAAATCTATACATTAAGGGCTCTAGGAAGCTGAATATTAGACTTTCTCAGAAATACAGATATTTAGTGTATTTAATTCTTAAAGAATTTTAATTAGCGTCTTCTATGTGTTTTGGGATATAAAGTTATTATATGCTTTCTTGTAAATGAGATTTCCCTTTTTTGTGAAAATAAATTTTCTTGTTAAATTAACATAAAATTTCTCTCTAACCCCCCAAAATTTGCTAATCTTATCTCATTATAAAAGTAGTCTTACTACACATAACTGAAATTTGAAATAAAGCACTTTTGGTACTTTTATTTTAAATGAGCAAATATTTATTGATAATTATGTGCACCATATTAAATAACAAAGAAAAATCAGTGTTCCATCTTGTCAGTTTAGACCTTATTTATATTATTTTCCACCTTTATGTTTGTTTTTTTCAGCTCTAAATAATTTTTCACTTTTTTTTTTTGTTCTTTATTAGGTACTATGTTTCTCATGTCACGATTGGAAAAAATCTATATCAATATCTGTATTAGTCTGTTTTCACACTGGTATAAAGACTACCTGAGACTGGGTAATTTATAAACAAAATAGTTGTAATAGTCTCACAGTGCTGTGTGACTGGGGATCCCTCAGAAAATTTACAATCATGGCGAAGATGAAGGGGAAGAAAGGAACATCTTACATGGTGGCAGGAGAAAGACAGCAAGGGTGGAACTGCCAAACACTTTTAAATAATCAGATCTTGTGAGAACCCACTCACTGTCATGAGAACAGTACAGAAGAACCACACCCATGATCCGATAACCTCCCACCAGATCCTTCCCTTAACACATGGGGATTACAATTCTAGATGAGATGTGGGTGGGGACGCAGAGCAAAACCATATTAACATCTAAAGTACTGAAATACAAGAACTAATCAGGGTTGTACTTTAATAATAACCTATATTAATTACTATACAGAAGAAAATGAGCATATAGTATAAAAAATATATATCCTCCAAAATGTTTGAAATGTAGTCAGTAAACTAAACACCTCTTTGAGTGTATAGAAAATTTATAATGATGTAGAAACAAAATGATAGCTGATAATGCTTCATGAAAATTATTCATCTTTTTAAAATAATTCATTTTGTCTTGAACTAGTGAGATTCATTTTTCTTAACTTAGACATTGAATATCCCTACATTGGTCTTGTGGCTGTCAAATATGAAAACATCTCAGAAAGGAGAATTCTATATGGATCCTGTGCAAAAACTGCTTTTCAGATAAAGCCAGTAGCTTTTATTTGAACAAGTGTTCAAAGTTTTTCTTGCCACCTTTGCCTCCAGATTTTTGTTTTTACCTACATCATTTCTAACACCTTCAGTGTAATTATAAACATGTTCATTTAAAAGTGCACTCTTCAAATATAAAAGCTGTTTTTAAGTGTTACAGAACCAAAATAAGTAATCTTGCTTAGTATTGTAATATTTAAAAAATACATTTGATAACTCTTGTTAAAGACATATTTAATTCCCTGGGAAAGGGTTGCACTTTTTAAATTTAACTAACATGACTTTAGGAGTGTCTTTTGAAATAAAAATACTGTATTGATTGCAACTCTGAATAAAGGTAATTCGTATGCAACTTAAACACTACTATCTCATAAATGCATTTCTAAAAAATATAGACTAAAACTACAGTAAACTAAGTTAGGCATAAACATTCTTTATAAATGCAGATTTCCTTGTTCTGAATATTAGAATAAATATTTAGAAATGGAATCATTAAAAACAATTGCACTGCATCAGAAAACTTCTCACAGTGTTTTTTTTTTTTCCCTCTTCCTGTTATAAACATTTGGACCTTCAGAAATTCCTATTTTCCCTAATTAAAATGTAAACATAAATTATGGTATATATTAATAATCATTATATAAATTTGGAAGAAAATTAGACTACAATAATTGAATTAAACTGGTAAAAATTGGGAGAGGAAACAGAAACTTATATTGATTTGGTGCCAAATATGTGCCAGGGGTCTTGTAAGCCATATTAACACACATCAAAAATTACAGCTTTGTAGCTGTATCATTATCCCCATGCTTAGAAATGAGAAGTCTGGGATTCAGAAATATTAGGTTATTTTCCCAATACATATAATTAGTAAAAGCCTATAAAAGATTTTATCCAAATTTGTCTGATCCTCAAATTTGACTCTTGCTGCTTATTAGAATAAAGTTTTAGGTTGAGCAATAGTAGAAAGAAGTGATTACTGTAGCAGTGGTAGTAATTGACAAAGGAGAGAAAAAGGATAAAGAAAGAGACATAGCTAAAACTTATTAAGCATTTGCTGCATGCTAGGGGTTTTAAAAGGATTATTTTAATCCTCAAAAACTGACTTTCTATAGATAATGTTATTTTCCATATCTTAATAGATAAAAAATCCATAAATAACGTTAGATTAGTTGCTCAACATAAAATAGCTAATAAAAGGCATAGTTCAGATTCAAATTGCCAAATTCTAATTTCAGAACCATTGTTGTTAACCACTTAACTGAGAATTTATTTTAGTTTATGGCATCATAACTAAAAATTTATAACAAATAATTCTCCTCTGATATGGAATAAGATAAAAAATGAAATGAATAGGAAGAATCTTTAATGAACAAAACTAGCATAAAAAATTACATACACAGTATTATTTCCACCACATCTAAATTCATTATAAAGGAACAAAGTGTATAGCACTGTTATTAATTATTGTTTCTGTGTTCTCAAATTATTATTACTGTTACTACTACTATTATTTGCTTTTGTATTTTAGTAGTTTCTAAAGTTTCATCAATTAGTATGTATAATTTTATTATTTTCATTAGAAAATAAATAGTATTTTTAGAAACTTTTTCAAAGCTGGGAAACAAATGGAGGAAAATATTTAATAATTTCTCCACATCAATCTTTTTTTTTTTAATCCTGATAATAAAATTAGGGTAACTATTGTGAAATGATTTTAACTCCCATGCTTAGAATAGGTAAATATCAAATATAAACAGCAAAAAAATTAGGTAAGCTTTAAAGAATAATTTTCTATGCATGTTTACAATTTAATACTTTTTTTGTTGTTTATGTGTAAGCAACAGCAAAACCATTATATACGTTTTTATCTATAGCTTTCAAGATAATGGTTACAATTTCAAGAGTTCTGTAATTTTTCTTGCTGTGTATATATATACACTGCAATTTTCCTGCAGAAATGTACAATCAGCAAACACCATGAATTTCTTCTTGTGTAAAGCAATAGCTTATGAGTGGTGATTATGACAGGAATAGAACAATGAGAATACATGGACACAGGGAGGGGAATATCACACACACATGCACACACACACACACACACACACACACACACACACACACACACAGGAGCCTGTAGTGAGATGGGGGCAAGGGGAGGGAGAGCATTAGGACAAATACCTAATGCATGCAGGGCTTAAAATCTAGATCACAGGTTGACAGGTACAGGTAAACACCACGTATACCAATGTAAAAAGCCTGCACATTCTGCACATGTATCCCAGAACATAGAGTTAAAAAAAAAGTGGTGGTTACGGTATCCTTTAAATTGGCAGATCAAACTCCAATAGAGACGTTTTCAACATGGGGTAATTTAAATAAAACATAGATTGGATAATTATTAATAAAAAGAATATGAGACTTAATTCTACTTACATTTTAATTTCAGATAGTGACCATATAGTAAAATAAATACAATATGATAATAGAAAAATGAAGGAAAGACTGTACTGCTAAGAGGCACAATTGAAAGATACACTTAATGTATTTTACACTTAATGTATTATCTATTTATATTGATGATGTGATTTCCTAGTAAATCACATAATTTGGCTAGCATTTAATGTAAATTTATCTAATACATTAAACTGATAATTATTCCCTTGACCATTTTTTTAACTGATTCTAAAATAAAATTTCCAACTTAATCTAGAAACTTTCTATGTACTAAAATTAGTAGAATACCAAAGGAGAAAATATGAGAAAAAATTCAACCTTTTCAAAAAGGAGAAAAACAAAAAATGAAAAAAATGACATAGAATTTGCCCTACATTAGCCTATCCGCTGACAGAACTTTTTGACTAAAGGAAAGTACTAAGTACAAAGCTATCAACGAGCCTTCCTTTTCTCACTTGCTACCTCTTGAACTATATCTCCCTTATGTTCATCATTCGATTTCCCTTAGAAATTTGCAATTTGAAAAGTCTAGATCTCACTACTTAAAGTCTTTCCAAACATTCACTGTCTTAATAATCTTAAGTTTGCTTCCTGGAAGGTAATCTAATTTTTTTTTCTTTTTACCTTTGGACCATTATTTTAGGTCCATTTTGGACTTGACTGGCCTTTATTTGTGGTAATTTTCTATTTGGATGGATCGGTTTCTGTCAATCTCTTTTATTTTAAGGAGCATTATGAAATTTTAACTCTTTACACCTTCAAAGCAATCTTTGTCAATTTCAATTGCGGGCCTTCTGACATTCAACAGCTTCCATAGACATTCATTTGAAAACTGCATCACTGCATTTGAAAACTTGAGTGCCAAAGAAAATCTGAAGGAATCCAGCTAAGGATATGGAGTTTAGATTAGTTCATTATAAGAACAAAAACTCACATTTCTATTGCTCTGTGTCAATGACTTTTTTTGCACTTGGTAAACTCCAAGTTTTTGATAGTTACAGCTATTGTATATCATCTTTTTATTAAAGCAAAATGTTTAGTAAAGTAATCATGAAATTGAGATGAACAATTCTAATTAAACTTTAATAAAAAAAAATTTTCTGGGAAATAATTTTTTAAAATAAGGAAAGCAGAAATATTTGTGGCTTTTGATTTGTATTATGCTTGTGTGTGGCATCAATAAGATTTTCTATTATGTTTGATATAATACTAGTAATACAAGTATAGGATTTAAAGAGGATGTTAGTATTCTCAATGTGAGCATATAAAAGTGTTTCTCTGGGAAGAACTTCCACTCACTAGAATATAAAAACACATGCAGCTTATGAGAACCTTTAAGAAAGCATGATTATATTTGCTTTTATATTTGCATATGTATAAACCTATGAAATATGAACTAATAGGGACAGAAACATTCTAACAAAGTATTTTCAATGTTTGCTAAAAAATATCATGAAGGAGAAACCAAAGTTTGCTACTTTATTTTCTATGGCTTATGTAATCATTTTATAATACCTTGAAACAAATTTTATTATAAATATAATTATTAAATTATAAATTAACTAAATTTTTTTCTTAAATAAGGTGGAGGTTTGCCTTCTTTGAGTATTAGCATTTTTAAACATAGAAAAACAAATGTATGATAAACTTAATTTGATTGGAAACTTTATAATAAAAAAATCTAGCAATATTTTAATCTAAAATATTGCTTTCTTAATGGAATAACTTACATACTTATCTTTATATTTGTTCTGCAAATATTAACCTGTGCTAGTTTTATCCATTTGGCAGGTGGTTCTAAAATTTCCATTTATAGTCGAAAAACAGAGGTACAGAAATCTTAAGTAAATGTCTGAGGTCACATGTTTCATAAAGGGTGACATGAGTTCCTAGGTTGCCTGAGACAATGTTGCCTGATAACAATGCCTAGTTGCATTGTTATCGACTCTAAAGAATTGTTCAAAGTTTTTTGTCAATTCTTTATATGGCCAAATGCTTATATTCTTTTCTTATATGTATGTGTCATTACAAAAACATCATGTCACTTCAAATGATATTATAATAATAATATTCTTTAGCTGAGAATAAAATGATAACTCAGCTAAAAAAGTCATGAAAACATACTGAATTCTCAAACAATGTGAGCAAGTAAATATTCTAAAGTTAGAGAACAGCATATAATAAAATACACAATAATTTAAAAAGAGACAAAAATTTCCGTTAACATATTGTATAAATAAGTAAAATCTATAAAATTTGTCATCTTTCAAGACGTATAATAATATCACTAGTGTATTTTAACAAAAAATTATGTGACTATGAGATACATGAGGAAAACAAAAGAAATTATTATAACAGCAGAGGCTTAATATTGTTCTAAATAATACAAATAATTATTGAGATAATAGCACTTTAAGGAAAAATTATTTCAATTAAAAAATCTTAACCAAGTATAATCTTACCCCTGTGCAAAAGCAAAAGAGGCAAAACATCACATATGTAAGGATGAAAAAATAAAAAAATCCATAAATCACCTGAAAAATTACTCAAAACAATCTACCAAGAAATTATTTATCTTATATTTAAAAATACCAACAATGAAAAAGACAAATGAAAGAAAACAGCAGTGAGATGATAAAATTTATATTTGGGAATAAATAATAGTTTTATAGTAATGAATATCTATATAATTATATGATCATTATAAAAAGATATAAACTAAAATTAATAATGATATGTATCTGAAATTAATCATTTATTCACAACACTTAAATGAATGGATGAGATAAAAAGAAGAAAGTAAAAGTAGCACATTATTGTTTTAACAGTATGTCATAAATGTGTGTGTGTGTGTGTGTGTGTGTGTGTGTGTGTGTTTGTGTGTGTGTCTTTAAAATAGGGATAAATTGCAAAAGAGAGAAACTGGCCAAAACAAAGGGACTATAGTCTGAATGCAAGTCAAAAACCCAACAGATCAGTCATTAATCTTAAAGCTCCAAATAATCTGCTTTGACTCCATGTCCCACATCCAGGCAACACTAATGCAAGGAGTAGATTCCCAGGGCCTAGGACATCTCAGCCCCTGTGGCTCTAGAAAGTACAGTCCCAAGTGGCTGCTTTAAAGAACTGATATTGACTACCTGTGGCTTTTCCAAGTGCATGGCCTGAGCTGTTAGTAAGTCTACAACTCTGGGATCTGAAGGTCAAACCTCTCTTTTCACAGTTCTACTAGAAACCCAGTGGGGATTCTCTGTGGGGGCTCCAACCTACACTTTACCCTGTCTTTTAGGTTTTCCATGAGGGTTTAACCTCTGCAACAGACTTTTGCCTGGACATCTAGGCACTTTCATACATCTGAAATGTAGGTGGAGGCTTCCAAACATCAGATCTTGCCTTCTGTGCACCCAAAGGACAAACACCACATGTAAGCCATCATGGCTTGAAGCTGGCATCCTCTGAAACAATAACCTCAGCTGTATCTTGGCCCTATTGTGCCACAGCTGGAGATGGAGTGGCAGGGACATAGGGAGCCATGTTCCTGATGGTGCACAGAAAGGCCATGGACCTGGTTCATAAAACCACATTTTTTCCTCCTAGGCCTTCAAGCCTATAATGAGAAGGGCTGCCACAAAGGTCTCTGAAATGGCCTGGAGGCATTTCTGCCATTGTCTTGTATATTAATATTTGGTTCCTCTTTACTCATGCAAATTTCTGCAGCCTTGAATTCCTCTCCATCGAATGAACTTTTCAACTTCATGGTCAGGCTGTAAAGTTTCCAAACCTTTATGTTCTGCTTCTCTTTTAAATATAAGTTTTAGTTTCAGACTATCTCTTTGTGAACATATATGAGTGTACACTGTTAGAAGCAGCCAGGCCACTACTTGAAAGCTTTGCGCTTATAAATTTGTTCCACAAGATATATTAAGTCATCTCCCTCAAATTCAAAGTTCCACAGATCCCTAGAGCTAGGGCATAATACCACCAGTCTCTTTGCCAAAGCATAGCAAGAGTGACCTTTACTCCAGTTCCCGATAAGTCCCTCATCTCCATCTGAGACCACCTTAGCCTCAACTTTATTGTCCATAGCACTATTAGCATTTTGATCACAACAATTTAACAAATCTCTAGGAAATTCCAAACTTTCCCTCATCTTTCTGTCTTCTTCTGATCCCTTCAAATTGTTTCAACCTCTGTCCATTACCCAGTTCAAACGTTGCTTTCATGTTTTCAGGTATTTTTATAGCAATATCTCTCTTCTCTGGTACCAATTTTCTGCATTAGTCAGTTCTCATACTGCTATAAAAAACTACCTGAGACTGGGTAAGTTATGAAGAAAAGATGCCTATCTGACTCACAGTTCTGCAGGCTGTACAGGAAGCATGGTTGAGGAGTCTGCAGGAAACTTAGAATTATTGCGGAAGGATAAAAGGAAGGAGGCATGTCTTTATCTGGCAGTAGGAGAGAAAGAAAGTAAAGGGGGAAGTGCTACACACATTTAAACCACCAAATCTCATGAGAACTCACTGGCTTTAACAGGAACAGTCAGGGAGAAATCCACACCCATGATCCAATCACCTCCCACCAGGTTCCACCCTCAACACTGGGCGTTACAATTCAACATGAGATTTGGATGAAAACAGAGTCAAACAATATCAATGTCTAAAGAAAATAAAATCAATATGTTAAAGATATTTTCATGTTCATGCTCTTAGGTAATATGGAACCAACCTAATTGTATAACGATGGAAAAATGGATAAAAAATAATGTGGACTCCCTTACCCCAACCCTTGCACCCTCATCAAGATGGCAGGTTAAAGGATTTTAGCGTACTTCAGCCACCTGAAAATAGCCAGAAAATGGATTAAGATCAATTCTATGATGTTTAATTCAATAAAAAAAGGAATTCCACCAGAATCGGAAGGACAGGAAGAATTTTGGTAAACAGCCCCTGTGACTACATGCAGCTGATAAAAATAAGTGAATCCCAGTAATTGAGATAAGCAGAGAGCCTTCTTCTGTGGCTCACATTTTGACTGAGGATCTGAGCAACCAAAGTCTAGGGAGTCAAAGCCCCGGAGTTAACATGGGGAGGGGCTTGAAGATACTTTGAGGGAAAGACAAAAGAAAAAGCTGCAGGCATTTTCCCTGACCTGGGACCACAATAAGGACACAGTTTTTGCTCTGGGTGCATACAAACTCACCCTGGGTGCAATTCTTTGGTTACCTGGCAGTGTGGCCATTCAGACATTTTAGTCTTTTGCCAGATATTAGAGCATCTGCTCTGTATTGGAGTAGGGATCTCCACAGCCATAACTGTGGAAGGCACTTCAGAAATAGGTATTGAAATTTTGATCTACCCTGTCTGAAGCCTAGGATGGGAGGGGAGCTGATACAGCTGCAGTTTCTCCAGGGAAGCAAGATTTGCATCCATGGTCAGTTTGATTACCAAGAAGCAGACTAATCATGGTGCAGGGGGACCCCAGATGCTTCACCTCCAGGCAAATCATTAGGCATTTAGACCACCTACACCCCTGAATCAGAGCCTGATTTGCCCCACCCTTCCTGTGCAGAGATTCTGATGTAGGAAGGCCCTCTCTTCTTAACACCAAGGCAAACTTCCAGTTATTCAGAGCACCTATTTGCCTGGTAGAGCAGTCTGAGTCATGCTACACTTGGCAGAAAGTGCACTGCCGGGGGTGCCCTCCTAACTTTATATGTATCTGGAACACCCACTCCCCTGGAACAGGAGTTTAGACTATCCCCCATTGCCATACAGAGAATCTGAAATTTAGGAGGATTCCCAGCTTCATGCCTAAGCAGGTCACTGGGTGCTTGATGGCCACGCACTAGACTCTAACTTGGCGCTGGTGCTTGCCATGAAGAAACAGGTAGGTAGATCAGCCCAATTAAGCCATGCCTGTCATAATGTCTGCCTCACTGGTACTGAATAGGTAGCTCAGACCACTGTGCATTCCAAGAATCAGCCCATTTTCTGAGTCAGCAGAGACCCTCTGCCAGTAAACAAAGATTAAGTGTATACTCAGCTGCATTGGTGGCATCCAGCTCTTACCTATCAGTGATACTTAGTAGCTTGTATGTCAATCTACACATACCAATGTAAAACGTGCTGAAAGAAGTACACAAGGCTAGAGAAGCAAACTCAAAAGATTTTCTACAGTCCCATGCCATAGGGAAGGGGAAAATGGAAAGAAAAGACACAATATTATAAGGCAGAAATAAAAAAGAAAAAAATCCTAGATGCATAAAAATAATTTAAAAAATTAGAAGTACCAGCATCTTTAGATGCTAATAAACCAGTGTAAGAATTCTGTCATTATGAAAAATCTGAATGTAGTGATACCACCAAAGTATCTCACTTGCTCTCCAGTAAGAATTCCTAATCAAAACAGAAAGATAGAAATGACAGATCATTCAAAGGATGTATTACAAGGAAGCTCAATGAGATCCACACATGATTCAAAATGAACATAAAGAATTACCTAGGCCAGGCATGGTGGCTCATGCCTATGATCCCAGAACTTTGGAAGGCCAAGGCGGACAGATCACCTGAGATCGGGAATTCACCACCAACCTGACCAACATGGAGAAACACCATCTCTACTAATGAAAAATACAAAATTAGTTGGACATGGTGGTGCATGCCAGTAATCCCAACTACTCAGGAAGCTGAGGCAGAAGAACCACTTGAACCCAGGAGACAGAGGTTGTGGTGAGCCGAGATTGCACCATTGCACTCCAGCCTGGGTAACAAGAGTGAAACTCCATTTCAAAAAAAAAAAAAAAAAAAGAATTATCTAAAGCAACCCAGGAAATAAGAGATAAACATTATTAAAAGAAATCAATCAGAGATCCTAGAATTAAAAAAAAAAACTCAAGGAATTTCAAAATAAAATTAAAAGCTTTATCAAAAGACTGGTCCAAGCGTAAGAAAGCATTTTAGAGCTTAAAGGCCAGTCTCTCTCTCTCTCTCTCTCTCTCTCTCTCTCTCTCTCTCTCTCTTTCTCTCTCTCTCTCTGTCGCTCTCCTCTCTCTCTTTTAAGATGTTTGTTCTTTTTTTTTTAAACTTATTTATTATACTTTAAGTTCTGGGGTACATGTGCAGATCGTGCAAGTTTGTTACATAGGTATATACGTGCCATGGCGGTGATTTGCTGCATCCATCACCCTGTCTAGAAATAGAAATACCATTTGACCCAGCAATCCCATTACTGGGTATGTACCCAAAGGATTATAAATCATTCTATTATAAAGACACATGCACACATTTGTTTATTGTGGCACTGCTCACAATAGCAAAGACTTGGAACCAACCCAAAGGACAGTCTCTTTAACCCATCAAGTAAAAAAAAAAAATTCTTTTTAATAATAAAATGGGCAAAGTCTTTGAGAAACATGGGAAAACATACTGTGACTAAACTTACACATTACTGGCATTATTGAGAGAGAAGGAGAAAAAGTAAACAATCAAAAAACATATTTGAGGAAATAATTCAGGAAAATTTCCTGAATTTTGCTAGAGACATAGACATCAAGATACAAGAAATCTAGAGAATGCTTGAAAGAAATTATACAAAATAGGCATCACCAAGGGATATAGTCACCACACTACCTAAGATCAATGGTAAAGAAGCATTTTTAAAGGCTGCTGTATAAAAAGGTTAAATCATGAACAAATGGAACTTTTTTGGGATAACAATGAACTTCTCAGCAGAAACTTTACAAGCCAGTAAATATAGGGGACCTATTTTCAGTATTTTTTTTTTTGAAATAGAGTCTCACTCTGTCACCAGGTGCCAGGCTGGAGTGCAATGGCACGATCTCAGCTCACTGCAACCTCCGCTTCCCAGGTTCAAGCAATTCTCCTGCCTCAGCCTCCCAAGTAACTGGGACCACAGGTGTGCGCCACCACACCCAGCTAATTTTTGTATTTTTTTTTTTTTCAGTAGAGACAGGGTTTCACCATGGTCTCGATCTCTTGACTGTATGATCCACCCGCCTCGGCCTCCCAAAGTGCTGGGATTACAGGCATGAGCCACCGCGCCCGGCTATTTTCTGTATTCTTAAAAGAAATTCCTATGAAAAATTTCATATTCTTCTAAACTAAGCTTGGTCTCCAAGCACAGTGAAGATGGTATTGTGTGCCTAGTGCCTTTGAGACCCCTTGGGTGACAGCTACCTTGAATGAGGGGCCATTATTAATCTGGAGGTCCTTATAAAGTCCAAAGTGAATAATTATCTCATTAATTAGTATTTTCATCACCTCAGAGGCTTTCTCTGTTTGACATAGAAATGTTTCTACCCAGTTAGTGAAGGTATTTATACATACGAGGAGGTACTGGATACCCATTATCTTTGGCATATGGGTAAAATCCATCTGCTATTCTTCCCCTGGGTAGCCTCCCACTCCTTGGGTTTGAGGGGAAGAAGCCATTGATTGAGAGGATCATTTTTAAGGAAGGTCTCACAAGCATTAACGACCTGTTTGACCATTTTTGACAGAGTTTTACCAGAAAACAATCTTTGGGCCAATGGTAGGTTTTATTCCTACCTAGTTGGAAGTCTTGGTGAAGAATTTTAAGAACTTTCCAGTGGCTGGAAGCTGGTAGATGAATCTTGCTATGCTCTGATTGTAACCATCCTGAGGAATAAAAGGTGTATCCTAGAATGGAAATACAATGACTCATTATATTTACACAGGAGTATATTGAGGTTTTATTTCTCTTATGGAGCATCCCAGACCAGAAAGGACTCAAGTGGATCAGAAATATGGGGCCCTCTCACTGTCAATTTAGCTGATTGGTCTGCCAACCTATCCATCCATTTTTGGTGGCTTTTACAATGTATTACTGCTCCTTTCTATGGCTGGAAAACCAAGGATAACATTCTGTTAACTTCCTGATAGTATTTAATGGGAAACCCATTAGCTGTGAGGAAGTCCCTCTCTTTCCAGAGAGTGGCATGGGCATAAAGGGCTAGAAAAGCATGCTTAAAATAAGTATTAATGTTAACTTCTTTCCTTTATTTAATTCAAGTAAATAAGGGCAATTATCTTATGACGGCAATTATCTCATGAGGGCAATTTTCTCAGCTCTTTGAGCACTTGTGCCCAACGTGAAAGGCATGCTCTGAATAATATCATTCAGAATGACTACTGCATACCTCGCTTTATAGATTCCTTGTTCTACAAATAACTTCCCTTCATAAAGAAAGTCCAGTCTGGGTTCTCTAAGATGGTTTCTTTGAGGTCCACTCTTGCCAGGTCGGTCTGCACTATCTATTCGCAGTCATGTTGAAGCTCCCCAGCTTCCTCTGTGAGGAAGGTGGCTGGGTTTAGGGAGGGACAGATACTTAAATGGACTGCAGATCCTTCTAATAGCAGAGATTAATATTTGAGGAGGTAGTTGTACATCAGCCAGAGACTACACTTAGAAGACAGAGGTCCAACCACATTATATGGGGTATAAATGGTTAAGTTATTCCCCATGGTTAGTTTAGTAGCCTCTGGGACCAGCAAGGCTATCTCTGCAACTGCCTGGAGGAAGACTGGCCATCCTGACTACAAAATCAAGATCCTTGCTTAGGTAGCCTCTGGATTGTTGGGCTGGAACTTGGGCCTGGGTTAGAACCCCGGGCCCATTCCCTTACCCTCTGATACATAAAGATTTAACGTCTTTTCTATGGAAACACTAAGAGCTGGTGCCTCAAGCAAGGCTTGTTTTAATTGGTCAATGGCATTTCTATCATCTACTTCACAAATTAGGTAGTAAGTCTTAATTGCCTAGGTATCCTTTATTAGGTAACATAAGGGATAAGCTATTTCAATGTACCCATGTATCTATAGTCTGCAGAATCCTGGAATGCCCAACAATCCCCTTAGTTGATTAGAGGTTTTGAGGAGGAGAAAGAAGGAGATAGGCTTAATCCTTCTTTTGTCTAGTGCCCTGGTCCCTCTGACAAGACTAGACCTAAGTAATTTACTAAAGTCTGATAGAGCTGAGTTTTAGATTTTGAGACCTTATGTCTTCTTAGCCAAAAATTTAAGAAGAGCCTTACTGCCCTCCAGAGAGATTTCTTCAACTGGGGCACAAAGGAGAATGTCATATACACATTGTAATACTTTGAGCAGAAAGGAGCTCAGAGAGCACTTTGGACAATGCTTGCTCAAATAGGTAGGGACTGTCTCAGAATCCCTCTGTCAACATGGTCCAGGTTAGCTGGGTGGTCTGGTTAGAGGGATCATAGAATGTAAACAAATACTGGAGTCACAATGTAATGTTATTCAGAAAAAAGACATCTTGTAGGTACAAGACAATGAACAATTTAGTTCCCTCAGGTGTCTGAGTTAGCAGGGTACAGGGATTGGGAACCACCAGATGAATTGAAATCACAGCCTTATTAACTAGGCAGAGGTCCTAGACCAGTCTCCACTTCCCATTGGGTTTTTGTGTCCCCAGTATTAGGATATTACAAGGGCTGTTGCTGGGTTTGAGGAGGCCCTGCATTCTCAGGTTATCCATGATGGCTTTTCATAAATTCTGGTTTTAGGGAATGTTGTCTCTAGTTGGGGAAGGAGGTGGGATCCTTAAGGTGGATCCTGACCAGTATGGAGTTTGTGACTTGGCCAGTTTTTCCTTGAGTTGCCCAAACTTCTGGGTAAATATTGGTCTCCACTAGGGAGAGACAAAATGTCTATCTTAGAGCTGTATTCACCAGGTCTCTTTTGTAGGGATAAGAGTGAGATTGAGACTTGCCCTGAATGAGGATTTCTAGAATGGAGTGGGGCAAGCTTGAGAAAGAACCTGGATAGGGAGGATAGGATGGACCAGGAGGAGCAGAGCCGGAGGAGTGGGCTCCCTGTCAGAGGTGCCTCTGGGGTTTGCTTCCCTGTTCCCTTGGGATTGCCTTTTGCAATTTTTTTTCTCTAGAGTGTGAGGGTTAAAGGAGTCCCAGTGATTCAGAAAACACTCAAGAGGAATACATCTGCAAACAGGGGAAGAGGGTTCCCTTTGTTTCTCTCTCTTTCAAGTGAAAACCCGGGGTATGTTAGGAAGAGAAGAAAGAGACCCACTTTTCTTTCTTCCCTTTTTTCCCTCCCCAAGTCCTGGAGGCCATGAGGGTCAACACTTATAGGTATGGGTGCAACTTCCATCTATGTAGCGAGGAGGCTTAGTGGGTAGGAATATTCGCACTTACCTATGCTGCCCTATCCTCCCACTGTCAGTAACCTTCGGATTCCCTAGATCTGATATATGCCATGGTTGTGAGCAAGTTATTCACCCATGAACTGGGAAGACCTCATCAGCAGAGATAGTCATGCTCAACAGCCTTGTGTTCTATCCTTCTGCTGTAACTGCCTCTGGATCCTTCAGATCTAGCCTCCTTTTTAGGGCTTGAAATAAAAGCTTTAAATTAAATTTGGGGCAAAAAGTGCCTCAAGAGGATGTATGGGCCCATTAAATTAGTCCCAGATGACCCTCATCAAATTGCAGCCAGCAACCATGGGGTAGCTCTTCTGTCGATTTCCTATTATAACGAGAATGCTAAGGTGAAGCTGTAGAATTACATAATTTGAAATTTTCTCAAAGGAAGAGGAAAGGAGTCTTGGTGATTGAAAATCTATCCTAATAAGAAGCCCTCCAAAAGGAAAAAAGTCAATCTCTTGCATAGAAAATCTCCCTGTATTCGTAGAACTATGTGGACTCCTGACATGGTGCAAACAACAACTTAAATGCAGGAGAGAAAAAGATGCCTAGGATAAAGAGCCTCTTGCCCTATGCAAATAGCTTCCTTCAATAGGGGAAAAAGATTCTCAGTCCTTACATCCTTCTTGCTTCTAAGAATAAGCAGATACTGCATTGTTATGAATTTCCCTCTTGATAACTAAGCAAAATGCTCATTCAACCCAGGAATATTATCTCTGAGGTTTGCAACAATACCTTTAACATTGTATATAAAAAAGAGATAGGAGCCATGACAGTCATGAAACACAGAAGGCAAATGGCAGGAAAGACTGGAGGCTGTGGGGGACACCAAAATGAGTCGTCAGAAACCGGAGTCAGTTCATGGGCCTTGGAATAACACTGAGGTGTGGCCTCAGCCAGATACTCCCAGTTGCCTCAGGATCTCCTTCCACTCCCATGTGATACCTAGACCTTCATGAAGAAAGACTGAATTGGAACAAAGCCAACATTCCCACTATCCAGGGGCGATGGGGTGGTGATAACAAAGTCCTTCCCAGCCAGGCTGTCCTCTGCAGCCATGCCATTTTTTTTTTCTTCAGATAGAGTCTCACTCTGTCACCCTGTCACCCAGGCTGGAGTGCAGTGGTACAATCTCAGCTCACTGTAACCTCTGCCTCCTGGGTTCCAGCGGTTCTCCTCTCTCAGGCTCCTGAATAGCTGGGATTACAGATACCTGCCACCATCCCTGGCTAATTTTTTTTTGTATTTTTGTAGTAGAGATGGTGTTTCACCATGTTGTCCAGGCTGGTCTTGACCTCCTGACCTCAGGTGATCCACCCACTTTAGATTCCCAAAGTGCTGGGATAACAGGGCCATTCACTCTTAACTGGCTGAGAGTGGCCTGGTGCTTCATCTGTTTTCAAAAAAGAATCTGTGGACAAGGAGCCTCAAAAATGAAAATGTAAGAGGCACACTCCTACTTACCCCTCTGCAGATCCTGGACAAGTCACGTATTTCTTTGGGTACCGTTTCCCATCAGCCAGAAACCTCTGTTGCCAGCAATGCTTCTGCTTGTGCCTTGCTCACCTCCAGGCTCACCTCTTGGTCCCGTGGGCTGTGCTCAGCTTCTGCTACCAGTCCGGATCATGTGCTCCCAGAGGGCAAGGTAGTCATGCCAGCTGCTGTGGCGTGACAGGCAGTTCCAGGCATGCTGCAAGTGGCTTCTGCCTCAGGTACCCACATTGTGATGAGGGGAATATAGTAGGGCCTGAAAAACTTGGAAATGCCAGCAATCATCAGGCCCCAAATGTGTTACGGTGTCTTTTAGGCATAGACACAAACATCATGTAACAACATCCACAGACTCAAAGTAAAGGGTTGAAGAAAGGTCTACCACCCGAATAGAAAACAAAAGAGAGTGCAGGTCACTATTTTGTCATCATATATTACAGACTTTAAACAACTAACAGTGAAAAAGGATCAAGAAGGACATTAAATAATAATAAAGTGTTCAACAAGAAGACTTAACTATTGTAAATATAAATGTGCCCAAGATTGGAGCACCCAGACTTATAAAACTAGTATCTCTAGACCCACAAAAAGATGGAGACAGCCATACAATAATAGTGAAAGCCTTCAAATCCCCATTAACAGTGTTATACAGATTATCAAGACAGAAAACTAACAAAGAAATTCTGAACTTATTATTGACACTTAACCAGTTATCTCAATTGTTATCTACAGAGTACTCCATCAATTTTCTATCTGCAGAGGAACACAATCCAAAGTTAACCACAGGATCAACCATAAAGCAAATCTCGGATCCATTTAGAGTTAATTTTTGTATGTGGTTGACAGGTAGGGGTCCAGCTTTAATCTTCTGTTTATAGATAGCTAGTTATCTCAGCACTATTTATTAAACAGGGAGTCTTTTTCCATTGCTTGTTTTCATCAGCTTTGTGAAAGATCAGATGATTGTAAGCATGAGGCTTTATTTCTGTGTTTTCTATTTGTTCCATTGATCCATGTGTCTGTTATTGTACTAACACTATGCTGTTTGGGTTACTGTGGCTATACCGTACGGTTTCACATTGAGTTGTGTGATGCCTCCAGCTTTGTTCTTTTTGCTTAGGGTTGCTTTGGATATCTGGGTTCTTTTTTGATTTTATGTAAATCGAGGAATTGTTTTTTTCTAATTCTTCGAAGAATGTTCTTAATAGTTTCATAACAATAGCATTGAATCTGTAAATCGATCTAGGTAGTATGGTCATTTTTGTTATCTAGTCCATGAGCATGAATTGTTTCCCCATTTATTTGTGTTGCCTCTGCTTCCCACTGTGTTTTGTAGTTCTCATGAGATTTTCATCAACTTGGTTAGCTGTATTCATAAGTATTTCATTATCTTTGGGGGTATAGTAAGTGGGATCATGTTCTGGATTTTACTCTCAGCTTGGCCATTTTCGTGTATACATATTCTACTGATTTTTATACATTTATTTTGTATTATGAGATTTTATTAAAGTCATTTATCCATTCTAGAATTCTTTGGCAGAGTATTTAGGATCTTCTAGGTGTAGAATCATACATTCAGCTATGGCAGATAGTCTGATGTGCTTTTTATTTATTTCTCTTGCCAGATTGCTCTGGCTAGGACTTCTAGTACTATGTTGAGAAGTGTTGAGTGGTCATCTTTGTTTTGTTCTAGTTCTTAAGGAAAATACATACAGCTATTGCCCATTCAGTATGATGTTGGCTAGAAAATTTACACATAAGACCTCAAGCTATAAAAGGTTTTGAAGACAAACTTGGGAATACTCTTTTTGAAATTGGCCTTAGCATAGTTTTTGGCTAAGTCACCCAAAGCAATTATGACATAAGCAAAAATTGAAGTGAGAGTTAATAAACTCAAGAGTTTCTTCACAGCTAAGAAACTATCAGTAAACAGACTATCTATAGAATGGGAGAAAATGTTTGAAAATATGCATCTGACAGAAATCTAATATTCAGAATCTTTAAGCATTCCAACAAGCAAAAAATAACTCCATGAAAAATGTGCAAAAGACATGAAAAGATCACTTCTCAAAGAAACATAAAACATATGAAAAATGCTGCACATAACTAATTGTCAGATAAATACAAAACAAAAGCACAATGAGATATCATCACACAAGTCAGAATGGCTATTAGCAAAATATATATATATATCTATATGTTGGTGAGACTGTGGAGAAACACTTACGCAAGGTGACAGGAAGGTAAATTAGTTTTGCCACTGTGGAAATCAGTGTGGAGATTTCTCAAAGAACTTAAAGCAGAACTACCATTCAGCCCAGCAATCCTATTATGGGGTATATACCCAGAAGAAAATAAACCATTCTATCCCCCAAAATATGCACTTATATTCATTGTGTGCTACACTTAATAGCAAAACCATGGAATCAGTCCAGGTGCCCATCAACAATAGATTCGATAAAGAAAATGTGATAAACATCCACCACAGAATACTATACAGCCATAAAAAGAAAAAAAAATCCCTTTGTATCCACATGGATGCAACTAGAGACCATTATCCTATGCAAATTAATGGGAAGAGAAAATCAAATATTGAATGTTCTCACTTTCAAGTGGGAGCTAAACATTGGATACTCATGTACATAAAGATGCAGTAACAGATACTAGAGACTACAGAGAGAAAAGACAGGGTAAGATTTTAAAAACTATTTGGTACTATGGCTCAGTACTTAGGTTATGGAATCATTTGTAACCCAACCCTCAGCATCATGCAATATATTCTGGTAAGAAACCTGCACATGTAACCCGTAAATCTTAAAGTTGAAAATTAAAACAAATGTATTATATATACACAATGGAATACTATTCAGTCTTTACAGAGAAGGAAATCTTGTTATTTATGAAAACATAAATGACCTAGAGGACATTAGCATAAGTAAAAGAAATCAGAAATAAATAATTACTACATCATCTCACTTATATGTTTAATCTAAAAATGTTAAATTCATAGAAGTAGAGAGTTGAATGGTGGTTTCCAAAGATGGGGTGGTGGGGGAGTTGGGAAGTTATTTGTCAAATAATGTAAAATTTCGATAAACATAATAAATGAGTTCAAAAGATCTGTCATACAACATGATGACTATAATTAATAGCAATATATTTTATTAATAAAAATTGTTAGGAGAGTAGATTATTAAGTATTTATACTATGACAAAATAAGTATGTGAAGTAATGCAAATGTCAAGTTGCTTTATTTAGCCATCGCATAATGTATGTACATTTCTAAACAACATGTTACACACAATAAGTACACATTATTGTCGCTAATAAAAAATTATGTAAAAATGCCCTGAATGGATTAGACAGATAAGGCCTAACATAATTTAATATAATTAATGCATATAGTTTAAATAAGTATACTAAAATAGAAATATTTTGCATTAAATAAAAACTTAATTCTAAATATGTGCCATTAATAAGTCAGATGAATACCTGAAACTAAACAAATTTACAAAAAATAGACTTGTAAAATATAACCAAAATAAGTCATAAAAATCTAAAGACAAAGAGTGGCCACACTACTATTACTACTAATATTATGTAAGAATGGTAGGAGAAAAATAGGGCATTAAAGGCAAATGGGATTCACTGGAAAGGTCAGAGGTGCATATTCCTCAAATCCCAGAGAGAAAGAGAAAGAGGGAGGAAAGAGTTAAGCTGAAGCAATCGTTGAAGAAATAATTGCCAATAATGTTTCAAAGTTAATGCCCTACCTCAACTTACATATCTAGATTAACTAAAAGCAGGACATAGATAAAGGAACAATACCTAGATATATTGTAAGTGAAACTAAAGGCAAATGCGGTTTTTAAAGTAGGTAATGAAAAAAATGTTAATATGAAAGCAATAATAATATATCTGATTTCTCAACAAAACTGTTGTGAAGATAGTATAATAATATTTACAGTGCTGAAGGAATATTGACCAATAATTCTATACTCATAAAAATGATTCAAGATGATAATAAAAAAGGACAATTGTCAACATAGAGTCCTGTACAAAAAATAATATAAAATTATTTTCTTTAGTCAGAAAGAGAAAGAACCAAGAGTTGAACATGACTGAAACCCTGAATAGACCAATAAAAAGTGCTGAGGTTGAGGCAGCAATTAATAGCCTACCAACTAAAAAAAGCCCAGGTCCAGATGGGTTTATAGCCGAATTCTACCAGATGTACAAAGAGGAGCTGGTAACATTCCTTCTGTAACTATTCCAAACAATAAAAAAGAGGGAATTCTCCCCAACTCATTTTATGAGACCAACATCATCTTAATACCAAAACCCGGCAGAGACTCAACAAGAGAAGAAAACTTCAGGCCAATATCCATGATGAACACTGATGCAAAAATCTTCAATAAAATACTGGCCAACAGAATGCAACAGCAAGCCAAAAAGCTTATTCATCATGATCAAGTAGGCTTCATTCTGGGGATGCAAGGCTGGTTCAACATACACAAGTCTATAAACATAATCCATCACATAAACCAAACCAAAAACAAAAACCACATGATTATCTCAGTAGATGCCGAGAAGGCCTTTGACAAAATTCAACAGCCTTTATGCTAAAAACTCTCAATAAACTAGATATTGATGAAACCTATCACAAAATAATAAAAGTTATTTATGACAAACCCACAGCCAATATCATACTGAATGGGAAAAAAAATGAAGCATTCCCTTTGAAATCAGACACAAGAAAAGGATGCCCTCTCTCACAACTCCTATTCAATATAGTATTGGAAGTTCTAGCCAGAGCAATCAGGTAAGAAAAAGAAATAAAGGGTATTCAATCAGGAAAAGAGGAAGCCAAATTGTCTCTATTTGCAGAAACATGATTGTATATTTAGAAGACCCAATCATCTCACCCCAAAATCTCCTGAA
>PVKP010002172.1:0-128430 GCA_004027715.1 Plecturocebus donacophilus
ATCTCTTCCTCTTTCTTTCTCTTTCATTCTTTTTTCTTTCTTTTGCTGTTTCTTTCTTTCTCCTTTTCTCTCTTTTTCTAAAATCTCTTCCTTTCTTTTTCTTTTTTTTTCTTTCTTTTGCTGTTTCTTTCTTTCTCCTTTTCTCTCTTTAAAAAAAAAATATATATATATAAAAAATAAAAAAAAAAAAAGAGATCATTTGAAACATACAAGGTGGAAAACATCCTCAAAATTTTCCCATATTAGCATTTGGAGAGCTTCAATTTTTTCCTTTACTGCTACATAATATTCCATTGTATGTTATACTGGGATTTATTTAAACAATCTCCCTTTAATAAATATTTGACTATTTTCAACCTTTTGCTATTGTATTGTTGTAATAAGTAACCTGTACATGTGTCTGATATGTAGAATATATTCCCAGGAGTAGGATTACTGGGTAAATATATCAAATTTCCCCATCATCGAGAAGTACCATTTTGCATTCTCACCAACAATGTATAAGGATGTCTGCTTTCTTACAGCCTCCCCAACAGAACAATGTCAAACTTTGGATTTTTGCTAGATCTGATAGGTGAGAAATTATATTGATTACATTAGATTTATCATTTGCATTTAACTTGTTGCCAGTGAAATTGAGTACCTTTTCATATATTTAAGCACCATTTGCATTTTGTCTTCAGTTTCATATGCTTGGAAGATTTTTCCTACTGACTTTTAGACGTGGTTTTTCTACTTTTAGAAGCTCCTTACTAGGGAGATTAGTGTACTGAAAATATTCTAACACTTTTTCTTTAGTTTTGTGTTTTTGAAATGATATTAAAGAACTAATAACCATTTAAATCATTTATTTAATAAATGAATGTATTTTATGCTACTCTAATCCAGCTGTTGATGATAAAAAATTTAAAAGGGGCTTTCTTTGAAAAGTAGCCAGGTCAGAGACAGAGCTCAAAATCGAATCTGGAGTAAGATATGATAATATCTGACATTTGAGTACCCCTTGATAGTTTACAAACCACTTCTACCCTTATCTTTTAAGGCTGTATTAGGATGATTTGGCTGTAGTGAAGGAAAACTGAATATAACAAAAATTTCTTTGCCCTATAAGTCTAGATGAGTGGTCCAGGGCAGAAACATAAGCTCTTTATGTAGCCCTAACTTCATGGCCCAAGATAGTGAAATCTATGGTCCAGACAGAAAGGTGGAGAAGCAGCAAAGAGGACAAAGGTATACTTTTAATATTTCTTAAGAACAGTTCCAGCTGCTACGAGACCCTCCCACATATATCCCATTACCGATAACTTCATTACATGGCCACATCTGGTTGCATAAGAGGCTAGGGTTATTCCAGTTTGACTTGTGCCCAGATAAAAATACGGAGTGGGGTCAATTACAAATGAAGGAGAATGGATATTGGTGTTCTACCAGAAACCTCTGCTAAAAAAGTAAATAGAGAAAGTATCATTATACTCACTATAAAATAATAATAAAAAACAAAAAAGCAGGCACAGTGGCTCATGCCTGTAATCCCAGCACTTTGGGAGGCCAAGGTGGGTGGATCACCTGAGGTCAGGAGTTCAAGACCACCCTGGCCAACATGGTGAAACACTGTCTCTACTAAAAATACAAAAATTAGCCGGGCGTAGTGGCAGGCACCTGTAATCCCAGCTACTCGAGAGACTGATGCAGAAAAATCGCTTGAACTCAGGAGGTGGAGGTTGGCTGTGAGCTGAGACCATGCCACTGCACTCCAGCCTGGGCAACAGAGTAAGATTTTGTCTCAAAAAAGAAAAAAAAGGTACAATTATTTTTCTATTTAAGATGTTTGATTAAGCACATATCTTCCCTCCTGACATCTCACAAAAAAAGAATAGTAAAGGGGAAAAAAGCATAAACTCATCACAGCAAAGAACAAGGAGAAGGGCTTCCATCAGTGGATAAATACTTTTAGCAAATTTCCAGCAACCAAAAAGAGCATGCAGGAAATTCTGAGGTTCGTGGAGGAGGATGAAGTCAATCTGCCTAGCAGAACCTAGGAGAGGTTCCAGGCTTGAGTTGGCAGATAAGGCAGAGAAGAAGAACAAAAACTGGAACTAAAAAAGGGCGACATTAAAGATCTGTATATGAAACAATTGCTCCTCATTTCACCCCCACACACAGAATACATGACAGCCAGAAAATTACCACCACTAAAAAATAAAAATAAAAATATTCATCTATCTCTAAAGAAATTACACAAGTGGTCTGAGAACTGAGAAAGCTAGTATAGTTATTGGTACCACAGATAAGGTTAATAATAACTGAAAATGTCACTATGAAAAAATAGAAATAGTTCAAGAACAGAAGAGAACTTTTAAAAAAAATCATCAATAACTTCAGAGTAAAGTGACCATGTAATTTATCATCCTCCCTGAGACAATTTGGAGAATAACAATGAACTATTAATAACTATGCCAGGAAAATAAATATAAACCATGATGTCTCCTATGAACCAAGAGATATAGATTCAAATAGGGATTGCATCCATAAACGAGAATAGGATGCTAAGAAAAAGAAAACTCAGAGAAAACCTTACAGTTGACACCACAAAAATGCAAAGGATCGTAGAGACTACTATGAGTAATTATCTGCCAACAAATTAGATAACCTAGAAGAAACGGATAAATTCCTGGGCACATACAACTTACCAAGACTGAATCATGAAAAAAGAAAATACGAACAGTCCAATAATGAGAAAGGATATTGAACCAGTAATAAAAAGTCTTCTATCACAGAAAAGCCCAGGACCTGATGATTTCACTATTAATTCCACCAAACATTTAAAGAACTAATATCAATCCTTCTCAAACTCTTCCAAAAAAATGAGGGAAAGTGAATATTTATAAACACATTTTACAAAGCCAGCATTGCCCTGATACCAAAGCCAGAATACTACAAGAGAAGAAAATTACAGGTTAATAACTTTGATGAATATGGATACAAAAATCCTAACAAAATGCTAGCAAAACAAATTCAACAGCACATTAAAAAGATCATTTACCATAATCAAGTGGAATTTATACCTTAGATGCAAGGATGTTTCAATATACACAAATTAATAAATGTGATACACCATCTTAACAGAATGAAAGACAAAAACCATATGACCATCTCAAAAGACAGAAAAAAGCACTTGAGAAAATTAAACATTCTTTCATAGTAAGACCTTCAACAAATTAGGTGTACTTCAACACAATAAAGGCCATCTGCAGCAAACCTGTTAACAACATATGCAATGGAAAAAGACAAAAGCCGTCCTCTAAGATCAGGAAGAGAAAAAGGATGCCTGCTCTTGCCACAGCTAATTGACTTAGTACTGGAAGTTCTAACCAGAGCAATCAGGCAAGAGAAAGAAATAAAAGCAACCAAATTGGAAAAAAAATAAGTTAAATGGTCTCTGTAACAACATGATCTTTAGAAAAACCTAAAGACTCCACAAGAAAACCTGTTAGAACTAATAAGCACATTCAGAAAAGCAGTAAAAGTAGTATGCTCAGAATCAACATACAAAAATCAGTGGTTTCATTCAGAAATGAAGGAGAGAAAAATTAAAATAAAAATATACCAGTTATGCTTTTATACATTAACAACAAACTGTACAAAAAAGAAATCCAGAAAACAATCCTAAATAGCTATAAATAAAAATACTTAGGAATAAATTTAACAAAGGAGGTGGAAGATCTTACACAGAAAATGATGAAGCATTAATGAAAGAAATTAAAGGAAACACTAATAAGTAAAAAAATATCCTGTGTTCATGGTTTGGAAGAACTAATCTCATTAAATATTCATGCTACCAAAGTGATCTACAGATTCAGTGCAATACCTATCATAATTCTAATAACATTTATCATAGGAAGAGAAAAAAATCCTAGAATTCATATGGAAACACACACAAAAATTATCCAAAAAAAATCTTGAGCAAAAAGTAAACTGAAGATATCACACTACTTCATTTCAAAATATACTACAAAGCTATCGTAGTCAAAATAGCATGATATTGGCATATATACACATAGAGCAACGTAACAGAATGAAGACTCTAGAAACAAATCCACACATTGATGGTCAATTGATTTTCAACAAAGTTGCCAAGAATACACAATGAGAAAAGAATAGTCTCTTCAATAAATAGCATTGAAAGAAACTGGATATAAAGATTCAGAAGAATAAAATTAGTCTTTTACTTTACACCATACACAAAATTAACTAAAAATGAATTAAAAACTTATATGTAAAACCTAAAACTATAAAACTACTAGAAGAATACATAGGGGAAAAGCTCATTAGTCTGGTTAATGATTTTTTGAATATGATCCCAAAAGCAAGGGCAACAAAAGTGTAAATAGACAAATGTGATTACATCAAACTAAAAACTTCCTCACAGTAAAGGAAATAGTCGACACAGAAAGAAATAACTTACAAAATGGGAGAAAATATTTGCAAACCATACATCTGATAAGGGGTTAATATCCAAAATACAAAAAGAACTTTATTTAGTAGTTAGAAAACAATAACTAAATTTAAAAGTGAGAAAAGGCCTTAAATAGACATTTCTCAGAAGAATACATACAAATGGCCAACATGTATGTGTAAAAAATGTTCAACATCTCTAACCATCAGAGAAATGCAAAATAAAACCACAATACTTCATACCTGTTAGTATGGCTATTACTAAAACAAAAACAAAAAATGGAAAAACAGAAGCTAGCAAGTTCTGGTAAGAATGTGGAGAAAAGGGAACACTTACACACTGCTGATAGGGTTGTAACTTAGCATAGCCATTATGGAAGACAGTATGGACATTCCCCCCCAAAAATTTAAAAAAGAACTACCAAATGATCTAACAATCCCACCACTGGCTATATATACAAAAGATGTAAAATCAATATGTTGAAGAGATATCTACACTCCCATGTTCATGGAGTCAACAAAAATGTCCATTAATGGATGAATAGGTAAAGACCATGTAGTGTATATACACAATGAAATACTATTTTACGTTTAAAAAGAAGGAAATACTGTCATTTAGGACAAGGTGGATAAACCTGAAGTTATCCACCTTGTCATTATGTTAAGTGAAATCAACCAAGCACAAAAAGACAAAAACCATATGATATCACTTACATGTGGAATCTTAAAAAGTTGAACTAATAGAAGCAGAGATTAAATTGTTGGTTACCAGGGACTAGCAGGGTAAGGGCGAGGACTGAGATATGTTGGTCAAAGGAGAAAACATTTCAGTTTTTTTTATCCTTTGTTATTTCCGTACACAGGAGAAATAAGTTGAAACGATCTATTGTACAGCATGGTGACTATAGTTAATAATAATGCACTGTACACTTTGAAAATTGCTAACAGAGTAAATTTTAAGTGTACTCACCACAAAAATTGTTTGAGGTTAAAAAATAGAGTTCCAAGTAATAATACAACAACTTTTTTCATATTTCATATAAATAAGGGCAGCATTTTGTATTGGGAAAAAAATGGGTTATGAGCCCTCACAGAGGGACCAATTAGACTGGAAATGTTCAGTGCCTATTCCTGGCTGTACCAGGAAGTCAACTCAGGTCAGGACTACATCAGCAGAATGGAATAATGAAGGTCATTCTCTATTCTAGATAATTCACCTAAGAAGAAACATTTTGCCAGAATGATTTCTGGGAAAAACCTATTTGAAAGGACATTGTGTACTTAGGAAGACCCATAAGAGGGTTACAGTAAGCTAAGAGAAAACAAAACTGAAGACGGGGTCTCTCTTTTAAGTTCAAGGGTACATGTGCAGGTATATTACATAAATAAACTTGTCTCATGGGGATTTGTTGTACAGATTATTTCATCACCCAGGTATTAAGTCTAGTATCCATTAGTTATTTTTCCTGATTCCCTCCCTCCTCCCACTCTCCAGCCTCTGATAGGCCCCAGTGCATGTTGTTTCCCTCTACGTGTCCATGTATTCTCATCATTTAGCTCCCACTTATAAGTGAGAACATATGGTATTTGGTTTTCTATTCAGGTCTTAAGTTACTGTAAACCTAATCTAAACATAGAACTATTCTATTTCTCATAAGAGAAAATCAGGAAACAAAAGACACATTTTCTTAATGAGTGATTTGTAACATTTATAAAAAGTCTTTACAAACATAGTGAAGGCACAGTTAAACCAATGTCTTGCTAAGTTATACAAAAATATATAAGTATTTTGTGCAATGCTATGTAAATTATCAGAGTTAAGTAAAAGCTAGCTATTCTTGCCAAGAGAAATACGAGGTTTGGGAGTTTATGTTCTATGTAATTGTATATATTCTAAACTAAACATTTCTTAATGCAACCCCAGTTCTCTTGGTGATGTTTTTTTGCCAAGCTTCAAGCTTTCACATCATATATATATATATATGTAACTAGATCATTGTCTCTATCTTATTCCTAAACACACATTCATACTACTTGGTTTTAAGATGTTTAAATCATAAGTAAAGGCTCATAACCTGTGGCAATTCATTCATGCAAGAAACTACTTACTGTCACAATGCTTTAACACAGTGAGGGGGTCAATTTTTTTTTTGAGACAGAGTCTCACTCTGTCACCCAGGTTAGAGTGCAGTGGCGCAATCTCGGCTCACTGCAACCTCTGCCTCCTAGGTTCAAATGATTCTCCTGCTCAGCCTCTTGAGTAGCTCAGACTACAGGCATGTGCCACCACGTCTGGCTAATTTTGTTGTTGTATTTTTAGTAGAGATGGGATTTCACCATATTGGCCAGGCCGGTCTCAAACTCTTGACCTTGTGATCCACCCACCTCGGCCTCCCGAAGTGCTAGGATTACAGGTGTGAGCCAACGCGCATGGCCAGGGTCAATTTTTTGTGTAAATCAATTATTCACATTCCATAGAACTAAGTGAGATTTAACATTGCAGCTGTAGCAGCATTTGTCAGGCATTTTTAAATAAATTTTGAAAGAACTACGCCTTGCCCCATAAAATCATTCATCCTAGAATTATGAATGATTGAACAATAGCCATAATTAAAATGTATATAGTGTCTTCAACTTCATTAAACACTTTTCTATACATAGTATGGTGATTCCACAGTCTGATTCAAAATCCTGGCTTTACTATTTTATATTTATACGGTCTTTGGCAAGTTATTGAACTCATCGGCTTATCAGTTTCCTTATCTGTAAAATGGAAATGATAATGACTGTGTAATGGGTTTATTATAAGGATAAAACAATGTTTACACAATGTCCAGCATATAGTATGTGATTATCTCATTTGTGACTCACAAAACTCTGTGAACTAGACAGAGGAAAGATTTGTATCCGTGTTACCTAGGTAGGAAAATTAAGGTAGAGACATTAAGCTTTCATTTTGCCTTTTTCTTCTGAATTCTATAATGTATCCATTTATAAAGGGAATAATTACTCATTTACACAAGAACAAAATTCAAAGTTGAATTCACTAGTTTTGCTTACTTGCACAGTAAAACAACACTGGGAGTTATAGTTTTAAAACATAGTTAAGTATTTTAAAACAGCAATCATTTAAAAATACTTATTGAGACTCTATTATGCAAAGGCAGTTAGTGCTACAGAATTTTTTTAAAAAAAGAATTTGGAATTAGAGCACATTTCACATATTTAACCAAAATTTACTTTAACACATATAGAAATTATTTGTCTTCATGCCAATAGTGGTAAAAATAAATTCTATAATGATGAGAATATAAAAAATTACTTGATGGGGCAACATGTTCAATAAGGAGAGGATTATTGTAAAGTCCACTACCTCACTAGTGGTTTGTTTTGAATTTCACCACTCACGAAGGTAATGAGATTTCAGTGGACTTTCCAGCCCTGTGCAGTTTATTGGAAATTTCATTTTAGGTTTAGTAATAGTTAAGATTTGAGTACAGGAGTAATGGATTCTAGGACTAACATGGCAGATTTGCATACCAAAGCCTGGATTATACCAGTTGGGTATTGTGGTCCTTAATGTATTTGTAAAAGTCTCAATCAGATAACTCTCTCTAACTCAGAATCCTCTAAACGTAAAATCTATCGTAAGTCAGAATCAAGTTGATTGATTCAGAATCAAGTTTATCTTTTTACTCTCTGACTCTGCAAAGGAAGATTTTATGGAGAATAAGACTGTAAGGAAAGGCATGTTCTACATTCTCAAAAAAATTTTTTTAATGAACTTTTAGCTTCCTTAAAATACATGTAAGACATACTATTTCTTTCTTTTAATAAATACACCTTTTATCTTCTAATAAATATACTTTCTAGGCATATTTACTAAAACCAGGTTCATTGATTTGAAGGATGAAAGGTGTATTTATCTTTTATGCTTATTATTATTAATTACTAAAAGATAAAAGGTATATAACTATTGGGGAGACAAACATCTGTCTATAAGTCAGATCTATAATTTTTATTTTCATATTGTCTTTGCTTTAAATATCTAGTTTCTAGTTGATTCAATAATACCTATCGGCATTTTCTATTTCCTCTAAAATATTTTGCATTTAATGGTGATTAATTGTTCTTTAAAAGCATAACAAAAATTGTCTATAAAATATCTGGGATTGTAAAATAATTTTTAAAAGAATGATTTTTACAGGTAGTTTTTAAACTACTGATTATGATGGCAGCGGTGGCCGGTCTGGAGATGCTGTGAATATGCCAGCTGTAGTGGAGGAGGCATGGCCAGGGCTGCATGCTCCCCAGGCTGAAGTCGGTGGGAGGCAGGAACAGGCGGGAGCCCCACCCACTTCCGAGCTGGCAAGGCAGGAGCTCTGCACTCCCAAGTGCAGCAGCAGCTAGCCAGCGATGGCTCTGGACCTAGGTATCCCTGCACTCTCAGAAGCCCAGGAAGCCCCCATTCCCCCACAGGCTCAGAAGTGTCTGCTCCCGCTGCCTGGGCTCTCCCTGCTCCCAGCACCCACTCCAATTTCAGAGCAAAGTTGTGGCCACGCCCAGGCACTGTCATAACCCAGACAGGTGTGCATGCCAGGGACAGCACTGACATGCCAGCCCCCTGCCACCTCGGCCCCCTCTGAACTTTAGGCACTGAGGAGCATGAGAGGGAAGCTGAGTGGAGACTGAGGACAGCTCAGTGCAGGCCTGCAGGCACCCCTCAGCACAAACAGCCTGTGTGCTGTGGAAAACATGCTGATGGCAACAGGAGGCAGACAGGCTCCTGGGCAGAAAGGAGCAGGTCCCTGGTGAAGACTCACCTTCAAGCCAAGGATAACCTGAAGCCTGGGGGGCAGGTTGTCAGTTCCAGGTAAAGTCCCAGCCAGGAGTGAGAACTTATGGTTCTTTTTCCAGGCCCACCCATGGCCACCCATGGACCAATCAGCATGTACTTCCTCCCTTCTGAAGCCCATAAAAACCCCAAACTCAGCCAGACTCACACACACATCAGGATTACCAGCTGCAGGAAAGAGCTACTCCTACTTTGAGTCTCCTCCACTCACTGGGATGACCTGCCTATGGAAAGGAGCTACCTGCAAAAAGGAGCTACCCACTTCAGGTCTCCTGAGAGCTGTTCTGTTGCTCAATAATGCTCCTCTCTGCCTTTCTCACCCTCCAGTTGTCTGTGTACCTCATTATTCCTGGACGTGGAATAAGACCTTAGTACCCGCCAAATGACAGGACTGAAAGAGTTGTAACACAAATAGTGCTGAAACACACCACCCCAACTTGTCACATCGTAGGCAACAAGAAGGAGAAAAGAGGCCAGGGACAGTGGCTCACACCTGTAATCCCAGCCCTTTGGGAGGCCAAGACAGGTGGATTGTTTTAGACCAGGAGTTCAAATTTGAGCCTGGCCAACATGGTGAGACCCCATCTCTACTAAAAATATAAAAATTAGCATGGTGGTGTGTGCCTATAGTCTCACCTACTTAGGAGACTGAGGCAGCAGAATCATTTGAACCTGGGAGGCTGAGGGTGCAGTAAGCTGAGATCAAACCACTGCATTCCAGCCTGGGTGACCAAGAGACTCTGTATAAAAAAAAAAAAAAGGAGAGAAGAGCTGTGGCCCTTTTCGGAGCCTACAGCTACGGGCTCCCTGGGCTAGGGCCGTGACACCCTTTTAGGGGTTCTGTGGTTTCTGGTGTCTGCAAGCTTCCAGGTGCCATCACATTTCCCTTGTTGAGATGTAGATGTCTGCAACAGAGGTAACTTGCAGTGTGTCTGATCCAGCCACAGGATTGCACAGAGATGGCAACTGTGCTGGCACCTGGAGCTGCCCACCCCACCACGGCAGTTGGCATGCCTGGCTGTGTACAGTGGCCAGACCCCACACTCCCTCACTCATGCTCCCTTCGCTACCCCACACCTGGCTCACCCCTTGCAGCCATGGGATGCTGGCCAGTAGCATGAGCTGAGCACAGCCTGCCAGGCTGAGTGAGTAGAACAAGCCCAGAGGGCACAAGCAAAACTCGGCAAAGGCACTACCAGCCACAGAAGTTTCCAGCTTGACCCAAAGGATCCTGTGACAACTAAATGTCTACAATAACTCTTGGTCTATTTTAGGAGATTTTTCTTGAATCAGTTTTGATAAATTATACTTTCCTCAGAAATTGATCAGTTTGTCTAAATTTTCAACTATATTAGCATAAAATTGTGCATAATATTCTCTTATGTTGTAATTCTTGTATTTACAATAATGGTCTTGTTTTATTATTGTTTTGGTTTGTATATGCATGCTTTCTCTTTTTTTGATTAATGTTGAAAATTTTGTCTAATTTATTAGCCTTTTCAAAAACAGATATTTTACTTTTTGGATCTCTGTTTATATTTATTTTCCATTTTATTAATTTACTCTTGTTTTTATTTTCTCTATCTTTGTGCTTTCTTCAAGCTTTTTGATTTATTCTTTTTCTCATTCTTAGGTACTTCAGTCAGTCTTTCTATTATAAATTTCTCTTGAGGTACTCTTTTTAATGTATCCCACAAGCTTTGGTAAGTAGAATTTTTATTATTGTTCAATTATAAATATTTTCTATTTCCATCTCAATTTTTTCTTTGACCCTTTAAAAAGGATGTTACTTAATTTTTAAACTTAGAGAGGGCGTTTGTGTGATCTGTATGGTATTTGATATTATGTGAGAGAATATTTAAGTCATCTGTTTGCCATGTGGCGATACATTACATGGCATAAAAATCCTCCGAGAATTTCTTAATCTTCATTATAAAATGATAGGCACTAGGTTTTATTGTATTTCCTCTTCAAGTTAGACTAAAAACCATGAGATAAAAGCAATTCCTCCAGGAGAAATTACAATAGCAAACATTTAGGAACTAATTTCTCCACTGATAAATATGAAGTTCAAGCCTTTAATTTCACCTCAGCTTCCTTTTTTTCTGTTTAATTCAAAGGCAATTATATTTAGTAATTGTATTAAAGTAAAAAGTAATTTTAATTTTTTAAATTTAAATTTTTTAATTGTAAAATTTTTTAATTTTAAAATTATTTCTATCAAGTATCTATCCTTTTAACTTCACATATACTTAGAGAGATATGTGGAAGAACATTTAGTTCATATTATTAAACATGGTTTCTTTCTCAGTGGTGGAATTTGGAATGATTTTTCCTTGTTGCTTTATGCTTCCAGTTTTCTATATTGTTTATATTAAATAATAGATATACAATTCCTATAAATAATAAAATTATTATTTTTAAAAGAGCTTTTAAAATAAACTAAAACATTTTACCAGCTTCTCTGTCATAAGTCTGGGTTGTTTTTGGTGAGGGATGTGGGAGTCAGCATGAAAGGGAAATTGCAGTACACAGGTCAAAGTAAAGGGGAAAAGGGAGCAAGTAGACTCTTCCTGACCTTTCTGGCTAGTAGTCTCTGAGTGCTTATCATGTGCCAGACTGTAAGACTAGCCCCACTGACAAGACTTGCAGTGGCTTCTTCTATAAAAGCAGCAGCAACCTCAACAAAGAAGGAAATCCTGCCATATGCTACAGTATGGATGAAACTTGAGGGCATTATGCTAAGTAAAATAAGCCAGTCACAAAAGGATGACTACTGCATAATTCCACTTATCTGAAGTATCAAACATAGTCAAACTCATAGAAGCAGAAAGTGGAATGATGGTTGCCAGAGGTTAGGCAGAAGGGGAAATGAGGAGTTGCTAACCAATGGGTATAGAGTTTCAGGCGTGCAAGATGAAAAAGTTTTGCGAATCTGCTGTACAACAATGGGCATATTGTTAACAAGTGTAATGTATACTCAAAACTTTGTTAAGAAGTTAGATTTCATGTTTTCTTTTTAACAATAAAGATATTAGGGAGAGGGCAAGATGGCCAACTAGACGGATACAAGTGGAACAGCTCCCCTGGAGAGACTGAGATGACTGGCATGATTTCAACAGATCTTCAGAGCGAAGGTGCTGAGAGTGGATGGAGGGAAGACACAGAAGCTAGGCTGAAAGAGGAGAAAGGTGGGAACCCCACATGGACTACCACACACCAGGACTCATCTTTTAACCACAACCCCTCTGGGGGAACAGGTGAGTTGAGCTGGTGAGGAGTAACCTGCTCTCACCATGGGCCTCTGGAACCCCAGAGTGGGGGACACTTTGATCACCATGGACTCTTGAGATGACAGGGAGAATTGCTTAGAGAAGTCATGTGGCAGCAAGCCCACTGATGTGGAGCCCAGAGGGTTTGCCGCAGGAATATCTGTACTGGAGCATGGCCAAGGATGGCCATTTTCCTAGGCTTGACTTGTTCCTATTAGAGACGTTAGCCTAGGGGAATTGTCAGACCTGATCTCTGCAGGGCAATCTTGCTCATTAGACAGAGCTGATCTGACCTGAGCACCACTTGGTCTGCTGGCCTCTCCTTGTACTCCAGCCGGGCCACACCTGTGTACAGGGAAGTCTCCAGTGCCCTGAGGAGCCACACCACAGCTTCAGCACCAGTGGACCAAGCCTGACCAGTGGAGAGCTCCACTGAGGCATTCCCTACAGTCACACATCAGTCTACATGTTCCCTCCCCACACTGAAGCTTCCCCTAAGCCCACAGCAACTCCCCACGTCACTTTGTTGGTGTGTGTCTACACAGGAGAGTTTTACTTGCTACTTGCCCTGCCAGCACACAGAAGTGCAATCTCCTCCCCCCACTCCACTGCCATTGAAAATGGACCCTTAGTGAGAACAGAACCAACAAGCCCCACCCCACTGGTACCCCACCCTTGCACTAACATTGTCCAGAGAACAGCAGATTCTCCCATACCCCAAGTGATCATTCCTGCTTACAGGGCACAGAGAAGGCACCCAGAACTATACCCACCAGCACCCCACCTCCAAGCCAATACCACCTCCAGTGCAACCACACACAGTCTGCAGCAGGGGTTCTCCACCCCTCACCCCAGTTGTGTTGCCTCTGCCACTGTGCTGAATGCTGGCAGGGAGGCAGGCACCCCTGAATTTGCTAACACTCTGCTGTACCTGAAGCACCTCAGCCCCTCGCCCCCCTGTGCAGTAGACTCCAAACCTCAAGGAGCCAGAGGACAAAGTTGGGGCCCAATACAAGTCCCCCAGAGTTAGAGCACACAGTCCAGAAGCTGGGAGCTGAGCACTGGCCCCCTAAGATATCCCAGAAATGAAACCAGTCACCTGAATCCAACTTATACCACAATTAAACCCTCAAGGTAATCAAATAGGATAAAAGAAAAAAAAACTCCAAAGTCAGCAATGTCAAAGATTGAAGGTAGGTAAGCCCACAAAGATGAGAAAGAATCAGTGCAAGAATGGTGAAAACTCAAAAAGCTAGAGTGCCTTCTTTCTTCTGAATGACCACATCACCTGTTCATCAAGGGTTCGAAACCAGGCTGAGATGGCTGAAATGAAAGAAATAGAATTCAGAATATGGATAGAAAGGAAGATCATTGAGCTACAGGAGTAAGTTGAAAACCAATGCAAGGAAGCTAAAGATTATAATAAAACAATGCAGGAGCTGATAGACAAACAGCCAGTACAGAAAATAACATAACCTGATAGAGCTGAAAAACACACTGCAAGAATTTTACAATGTAATCAGAATTATTAATAGCAGAATAAACCAACAAGAGCAAAGAACCTCAGAACTTGAAGATTGGCTTTCTAAAATCAGACAGACAAGAATAGAGGGGAACAAATGAAAAGGAATGAACAAAACCTCCAAGAAATATAGGATTATATGAAAAGACCGAATCTATAACTGATTAGTGTCCCTGAAAGAGTTAAGAAGAATGAAACCAACTTGGAAAACGTATTTCAGCCATGAGAATTTCCTCAGCCTATCTAGAGAGGCCACCATTCAAATTGAGGAAATGTAGAAAATCCCAGTAAAATACTTCACAAGAAGATCAGTCCCAAGAAACATAATCAACAGATTCTCCAAGGTTAAAATCAAAGAAAAAAATGTTACAGGCAGCTCGAGAAAAATGCTCAGTCACCTACAAAGGGAGCCCTATCACATTAATAACAGACCTCTCAGCAGAAGCTCTACAAGCCAGAAGGGACTGGGGGCCAATATTCAATATCTTTAAAGAGAAAAACTCTTCAACCAAGAATGTCACATGCAGCTAAACTAAGCTTCCTCAGCGAAGGAGAAATAACATTCTTGTTAGACAAACAAATGCTGAAGGAATTTGTTTCCACCAGACCTGCCTTAAAAGATCTCCTGATTGAAGCACCAAATATGGATAGAACACTACCAGCCACTACAAAAACACACTGAAGTACACAGACCAGTGACACTATAAAGCAACCACATAAAGATGTCTGCAAAATAACCAGCTAACATCAAGTGATGGGATCAAATCCACACATATCAATACTAATCTTAATGCAATGGGGCTAAATGCCCCAACTAAAAGATGCAAAGTGGCAAGCTGGATAAAAAAAACAAGACCCATTGGGTATGCTGTCTTCAAGAGACCCATCTCACACACAATGACACACATTAAAGAGATGGAGAAAAATCTACCAAGCAAATGGAAAACAGAAAAAAATAGCAGGAGTTGAAATTCTACTTTCTGACAAAACAGACTTTAAACCAACAAAGATCAAAAAAGACAAAGAAGGGCCTTATATAATGGTAAAGGGTTCAACTCAACAAGAAGATGTAACTATCCTAAATATATATGCACCTAACACAGGAGCACCTAGATTCATAAAGCAAGTTCTTAGAGACCTTCAAAGAGACTTAGACTCCCACTCAGTTACAGTGGGAGACACCCCACTGACAATATTAGACAGATCATCAAGACAGAAAATTAACAAGGATATTCAGGACCTGAACTCTGCACTGGATCAAATGGATCTGATAGATACATACAGAATTCTCAACACATACTCTAAAACTGATCACATAATTGGAAGTAAAATACTCCTAAGCAAATGCAAAATAACTGAAATCATACCAAATAGTCTTTCATATCACAGTGCAATCAAATTAGAAATCAAAATTAAGAAATTCACTCAAAACCATATAATAACATGGAAATTGAATGACCTGCTCCTAGATGACTTTAGAGTAAAAAAAAAAAATGAAGTTAAGGTAGAAATCCACAACTTCTTTCAAACTAATGAGAACAAAGATACAACATACCAGAATTTTTGGGACACAGCTAAGGCAGTGTTAAGAGAGAAATTTATAGCACTAAATGCCCACATCAAAAAGTGAGAAAGATCTCTAGTTAACAACCTAAAATCACAACTAGAAAACTGATATGGTTTGGCTGTGTCCCCACCCAAAACTCACCTTAAATTGTAGCTCCCAAAATTCCCACATGGTATAGGAGGGACCCAGTGAAAGATAAGTGAATCATGGGTTGTTTTCCCCACACTGTTCTCATGGTAGTGAGTAAGTCTCATGAGATCTGATGGTTTTATAAAGGCAAACCTCTTTCACTTGGTTCTTATTGTCTCTTGTCTGCCACCATGTGAGATGTGCCTTTCACCTTCTGCCGTAATTGTAAGGCTACCCCAGCCATGTGTAACTGTGAGAGTCCATTAAACTTCTTTTACTTTATAAATTACATAGTCTCAGATATGTCTTTATCAGCAGCATGAAAATGGACTAATACAAGAATCAAGAACAAATAAATTCCAAAGCTAGTAGAAGACAAGAAATAATCAAAATTAGAGCTGAAATGAAGGAGATTGAGACATAAAAACCATTCAAAAGAGCAACAAATCCAGGAGCTAGTTTTTTGAAAAAATTAATAAAATAGACCACTAGCTAGAATAATAAAGAAGAAAAGAGTAAACATTCCAATAAACACTATCAGCAATGACAGAGAGAATATTACCATTGATCCACCCCCCCCAGAAACACAACCAATCATCAGAGAATATTATGAACACCATTATGCATATAAACTAGAAAACCTGGAAGAAATTGATAAATTCCTGGATATATACACCCTCCCAAGACTGAACCAGGAAGAAACTAAATCCCTGAACAGACCAATAACAAGCTCTGAAACTGAGGCAGTAATAGCCAATCAACCATTAAAAGCTGAGGTGGATTCACACCTGAATTCTGCAAGATGTACAAAGAAGAGCTGGTACCATTTCTACTAAAACTATTCCCAAAAATTGAGGAGAGACTTTTCCCTAACTTACTCTAGGAGGCCAGCATCATACTGATACCAAATCTTGGCAGAAACAACACACAAAAAGAGAACTTCAGGTCAATATCCTTGATGAACATTGATGCAAAAATCCTCAACAAAATACTGTCAAATCAAATATAGCAGCACATCAAAAAGCTTATCCACCACAAACAAGTAGGTTTTATTCCTGGGATACAAGGTTGGCTCAACATACACAAATCAATAAATGTGATTCATCACACAAACAGAAATAAAGACCAAAACCACATGATTATCTAAATAGACACAGAAAAGGCTTTTGATAAAATTCAACATCCCTTCATGTTAAATACTCTCAATAAACTAGGTATTGAAGAAACATAACTCAAAATAATAAGAGCCATATATGGAAACCCACAGCCAATATTGTACTAAATGGGCAAAATCTGAAAGCATTCTCTTTAAAATCTGGCACAAGACAAGGATGCCTTCTCTCACCACTTTTAGTCAACATAATATTAGAAGTCTTGGCTATAGCAATCAGTTAAGAAAAAGAAACAAAGGGCATCCAAATAGGAAGAGAGGAAGTCAAATTATTCCTGTTTGTAGATAGCATGATCTTGTATCTAGAAAACCCCATAGTCTCAGTTCAAAAACTTCTTAAGCTGATAAACGACTTCAGCAAAGCCTCAGGATACAAAATCAATGTGCACAAATAACTAGCATTTCTATACACTAATAACAGTCAAGTTGAGAGCCAAATCACGAATGTACTCCCATTCACGATTCCCACAAAAATAACAAAATACCTAGGAATACAGCTAACTAGGGAGGTAGAAGATCTGTACAAGGAGAGCTACAAAACACTGCTCAAAGAAATCAGAAATGACACAAATGGAAAAATATTCCATGTTCATGAATAGGAAGAATCAATTTCATTAAAATGGCTACACTGCCCAAAGCAATTTAGAGATTCAATATTATGCCTGAATCAATCAAATTACCACTGAGATTCTTCACAGAACTAGAAAAAAAATTTTTTAAATTCATATAGAACCAAAAAAGAGGCAGACTAGCCAAGGCAATCCTAAGCAAAAAGAGCAAAGCTGGAGGCATCATGCTACCCAACTTCAAACTATACTACAGGGCTACAATAACCAAAACAGTATGGTATTGCTACAAAAAGAGTCACATTGACCAATGGAACAGAATAGAGAGTCCAGAAATAAGACCACACACCTACAACTCTGTGATCTTCAACAAACTTGACAAAAACAAACAATGAGGAAAGGATTCTCTATTCAATAAATGATACTCGTGGGCCTGAAGCTGCCCACTTCCATGCTAGCATCAGTGGCAGCAGGAGCTGCTGGGGTCCATGTGCACATTTGTTCTCTCAACAGTGTCAGCATTGGGGGTGGGGAACTGGCTAATGCAAGGCTGACAACCTCCATGCCCACCATTCTTGCCAGTGCCAGGGGCAGTGCAGGATGGCTGGGCAGACCACTGATGTCCATGCATGTGTTCATTCTGGCAATGGCAGGGCAGCAGTGCAGCAGCAGGTGGGAGCTGCACTCATGGCAGTAGCAATGGCACAGTAGGGTGCACATGCACCCACATCCAGGTGAGGGAATGGGAGAAGAGGTCTGCCTGAGCACATGTGCACCAGCAAGGTGATGGGGGCTGGCCGTGGATGAGTCCATTAGAGAAAATTAGCATCAAGAAGGCTGCGGTGGGGGGAGGGTACAAGTGGTCTGGTTGGTATAGGCAAGGGCCACTCTGCTGGAGTGGTCAGGCACCATCTGGCAGCACAGGAGCTATGATGCTGCCCCAGGAGGTTCACTGGGCATCCAAGGCTGCACTGTGAGCAGGCATGGCCAGGCTGGGGGCCTGTGAGAGGCTAGCAAACAGAAGGGTGTTCAGATCAGACTGGACCCGTCTCATAGATTTCCCTATTCTATTCAGGTCTGATGGTTCCCTTAAGGCTAGAGTCTCCTGGAAGCACATGAGCCTTGGAAGATGGGTATACCAGGCCATGCTCCCCTGCAGATGTTCCCATACTAAATCCTCTGGGCTCCACATAGGCTGAAGTCCTGCCTCAGCACTTCTCTAAGCAGCTCTCTGGCAGCTCAAGTGCCTACAGGAGTCATGGGGTCTCCTGCTGCCAGGATTTCAGAGCTCCATGGCAAGAGCAGGTCACTCCGTACCTGTTCAACTCACCCCTTTTCCAGGAGTCACTGGGGGTCAGGAGCAAGTCCAGGTGTGCAGTAGCCCGGTGCAGGGTTCCCAGCTTCCTCATCCTTCAGCCCAGTATCTGTATCCTCCCTCCGTCCTTTCTCTACACCTTCTTTCTGAAGATCCACTTGGAGTGTGACACCAGTCCCTCAGTGGCAGATGTCTCTCCTAGCTGAGTCTAGTCAGCCATCTTGTATCCTGGATGACATGTGCCTTTTTCAATGACTGTTCATGTTGTTCTGTTTTGTTCATCATGGAAAAATTAAGCATAGACTCTTGAGCTAGACTACTTGGGTTCAAACCCTGGCTCTACTACCCACCAGCTGAGCAATCACAAATAAATTACCCGCTGTGTATGTGTACTTCTTCAATGAAATGAGACTAATAATAGCCCTACTACATTGGGTTATTGTAAGGATTAACAAAATCTTCATATGTAAACCACTTACAGCTGTACCTAGAAGAGTGAAAGCTATAGAAGTGTTTGCTACTGATAGGACCCCTCCAGAGTCCCAAGGACTGCCTGGAAAAGATATAGTTGGCACCTGTAGGGTCAACTCCACAGGGAAATTGATGGCATTTAATGCATCCCCAGGCATTATCTGCTTCATTGCTTCTCATGATTGGCCGTGATATGACCATTTGGCCGGTACCCAAACTCTAGAACGAGCTAGAGAACTCTAGAAAAAAACTTTAGATTTAAGGTCTCCATTTCTATGGATTTGGGGTTTTGCCTTTTGGGTTTTTTTTTTTTTTTTGAATCAAGGTCTCACTCTGTTGCCCAGGCTGTAGTGCAATGGTAGGATCTCGGCTCACTTCAACTTCAGCCCCCCAGGCTCAAGTGCTTCTCCCATCTCAGCCTCCCAAGTAGTTGGGGCTACAGGTGCTCATCACCATGCCTGGCCATTTGTATTTTTTTTGTAGAGACAGGGTTTTGTCATGTTGCCCAGGTTGGTCTCGAACTCCCAAACTCAAGCAATCCACCCACCTCAGCCTCCCAAAGTGCTAGGATTACAGGCGTGAGCCACCACACCTTGCCAGGTCTCCATTTCTTTCCCACAGAAACCTCCTATATTATTCATTTTAAAAATTTTTCATTAACTATAAAGGACCCATTATATGGTAACATAGTTACTCTGGCTTAACAGCCATAAGAACATCATAAATCGGTCTCCTGAAATGTACATTCTAGAGGATTACATTGAGTGTACATCTATAAACATATAACCACAACAAAACTAACTCTCTGAGCTTGATTACTCAATAAACAATGGAGGAATCTGGAGGCAATTCCAAAGACAAAATTACAAAATTTTACATCTCCCACTTCCTGAGGTGATAATATTCCTGTTAATACCTGCAACAGCAATGTTGGCCTTCCCATACTCTATAGACAAAATTGAAAATGAAAGGCTCTGTTCAATGGATTCAAGATAATTATTAAATTTTAAAATGAAGCAGTTTAATCTGCTTAAAAATGGAAGCTCCAGGATAGACCTTCAAATTAAAATATATTCTTGTCCTTGTAAAGAAAACTTTATGATTTTTAGAAAAAAAAGAGATGCATTTATTATAGAATTAAAATGGTACAAATTAGCAATATTATCTTTTAGAAAAATAAAAAGAATTGAAATTGATCATGTTTTCTTTCTGAACCTGTCTTACAGAATTTCTCACTTTATTTCTCGAGTTGTTAAGAATACGTTCATGTTGCAAGGCAGTTAGTAGACAATTGGCTGCTTGGGGACAGGACTTCTGTCTTATCCATCTTTATAGTTCATATAGCCAAAACCTAGAGCATGACATCCAATAAATAGCTGCTGATTAATAAATGGCACTTCACAAAATATTAACCTAGATTCTCCAAAATTTGAGACATCTCATAAATTTAGAAAAGTTCACAAGAATCAGAATGGGTTCACACAGCTTAATATAATTATAAACAAGTACTATACTATAAGTCTTATTAATTCAAACACCGGCCAGGTGAGGTGGCTCACATCTGTAATCCCAGCACTTTGGGAGGTCACGGTGGGTGGATCACCTGAGGTCAGGAGTTCAAGACCAGCCTGGCCAACATGGCGAAACCCAGTCTCTACTAAAAATACAAAAATTAGCTGGGGATGGTGGCAGGTGCCTGTAATCCCAGCTACTCGGGAGGCTGAGGCAGGAGAATCACTTGAACCTGGGAGGCAGAGGTTGCAGTGAGCCAAGATCACACTACTGTACTCCAGCCTGGGCAACAGAGGAAGACTCTGTCTCGAAAAAAAAAATTCAAACACCATATGTGAATATTAGATTAATGATTCAGAGCAGCAAAACAGAAGATAAAATGTGTTAACACTGAAACACAGGGAGTGGATTGCATCAAATTGAACAGATGTAAAGCTTTTGGTTTGGAAAACTCATTACCCTACTCATTTCAGCTACAATTGAAAAGGCATATTTTCCAAAGGCACAAGTAATAGCAAACAGATTCCCACTGGTGGTTTTTTGCTCTCAACACAAAATTGTACAAAGACCAAAAACCTGAAACAGTCAACAAATTGAATAATTCTGTCAAAAGATTACATGCAGTGCCAACTTTCTTTCAGAACCAGAGAAAAAAGTAACTTACGGTTTGGGGTTTTTGTTTTTTTGATTTTTGTTTTGACTTTCATCTGAGCCTTTGACTTTTAAAAGATCATTTGTCATTGTGTTTGACCAGAATTATTTTTGCAAAGCTGTTAACATTCTATTATTTTGTTTGTTTTTCTTTTTTTTCTCTATGTGAATCAAAGTATTGGGCTGTTCTTCCTAAAGAGGAAATGTAATAGTAAAGCTAGAGAGAAAAAAATTGAGCCACAACCCTTTATGACGTGACTGTTTAACTCTGATTCTCACATGCTGTATATATTAATATGACATAAACATATAAGCTTTGGGGGCATTTGTCACCTGGGGGATATTGCAGGATTTATTTAGGAGAGAGAGTCAGGAGTCTTGTCAAGAAATCTTTGAGAAAGGAGATTAGGACTGTACCCAATGGAGAGTGAAACAGTTACTGTTCCGTTACTGCTTTCAGAAGCCTAGTTCTGCAGATGACTAAGTTTGCTGTTTCTGGGAGGAACTCAATATATCCTAGGGAAAGAATCATCTAAAGATGGAATGAGGAGGAAGGGAAGGAGATTAGGAAAAAGAGAGTGTCCATTCTCACATTCGAGCTTCCTTTCTCTCTCTTGACTTGTGCAAGTCTTTACTAGAATGCTAACAGCCAAACAAACATGCAACGATTACTTAAATTCTTCACTCATTCTTGCTTAGATGTTACTGTTAGCCAGAAGCCCATGTCTGAATCTCACAGCTGTTCTTTAAGCATAAAGGATGTGATTTAATATATAGAGGAGAGAAACCAACTGGACTTGAACAATGGGGTCTAACACTAGTGTCCAACAGAGCACATGGGAATAGTCTGTAGGGGTCATGACTACAGCGACTTTTGGAATATCACTAAGACCTTGTGAAGCAGCTTAGGCAGACCTCAGACTCTCCGAGGTACCAACAAAATACTTTTTTTTCCTGTAGAGCAGGAACCCATAATGGCCCCCACATAAAATTTAGGGTGTCTACTTACATGAGACAAAAAGAACATCTCTATTTCCAATAACACCCAACTGAAATTTAGTATAATTAAATTACAAATGTAGGCGACAACTATAAAAAAAAATTAGAAATCATAGATATTTGCATCAATAAAGACTTGTTACAAACATTTCAAGATATTATTTATGCTCGTCCCTATTATAAAATTATGGTTACAGGCCGCATGGTGGCTCACCCCTGTAATCCCAGCACTGTGGGAGGCTGAGGCAGGCAGATCACTCAAGGTCAGAAGTTTGAAACCAGCCTGGCCAACACGGTGAAACCCTCTCTCTACTAAAAATACAAAAATTAGCTGGGCATGGTGGCACACACCTGTAGTCTCAGCTACTCAGGAGGCCGATGCAGGAAAATCACTTGAACCCAGGAGGCAAGAGGTTGCAGTGAGCTGGGATTGTGCCATTGCACTCCAGCCTGGGCAACAGAGTGAGACTCTGTCTCAAAAAATATATATATGGTTATTGATCTATGGCTAAATATCATAATTTAATGTGTTAATAAACACATATATTATTATATCATTAATTTACATTTCTAATATTTTGGTAACTGCATTTCATGATAATTGCCTTCCTTTTAATTCTGTGCAATTTATTTTAAGCACCAAATTCTGAGAGGATATCTATCAGCTTCAACAGATTGCCAAAAGAGCCCTTGGCAAAAAAAAAAAAAAAAGAAAGAAAAGCTCCGTCCTAGAGCATCACCGGTTTTTCAGGGAATGTGATGCAGACAGCTAGAACCTAGGTACCCTAAAGCAATAATTCTCAAGCTGAAGAATTTCATAGGCTTTAACAGAAAGAAAGTTTTGAAAGTATATATAAAATTGTACGTAAATCGTTTTGTCTACAGCCCTAAGGAAAGTATTAAATTAAAATTACTTTGTATAAATTAAATAAAAACAAAACAAAATGAATAAGATTTAAATTAATGATGTTAATTAATGAATATTAACACTGTTTTGCTTTAACACCCTGAATGTGGTGCTGACTGCTGTGGCACAAGTTTTGTATTTGGGAAGCTTATACTACCCTGTATCCAAGCTGAGAGAATCTACGGCCACTTTTCTCTATTTGAATTGTTACAAAGGTGTCCCTCATACAGCACACCAGTACTTTGTTTGTTCTCCAATTGAGAAGAATATCAAGACTGCTTCTGTTTCTTTCTTGATAGCCAGCAAATGTCTAAGCAGTATAGCTTAGCAAAAACATAGTCATAAATAGAAACTCATATGGACACCAAAATTCCAGAGCAGTACTTATTACAAGGTGCTTATCCAGGTGATCCAGAGTAAGTTTACATATTAATTAATTTTCATTGAAATGAAGGCATACAATTAAATAATTCTTAGAGAATTTGAATTCTTGGATCTCCCAGAATACGTCTTGAGGTCCCTCAGACCTGAGATGGAGAAATGCTGTGCAAAAACTCAACAGAGGAATGCTAAGGATACAATTCTTGAGCACATCTAAACCACTTACCCATCCACATTTACACATATAAGCACAGATGCCCACTCCAAACTGCACAGTCACCTACAGTTAGTAATCTGCAGAGGCTGCTGGATCACTCGAAGGGTAGCAGAACTGACTTTTAAACAATATAATAAAGACATCCAAGGTTCCATTCTTGATAAGTTTAGAAAATGTTAAGGAAACAATTAGACATCTGAAATCAGGTAAATCTCAGTCCAGTCTAACTGGACTCCCTTTCTCAAACTCTCCTCTGGGATAGTTGCCTGATGAGCAGTAATCCAGGTAACTCCAAGACCTACTCTAATCTTATTAGCTGCATATTCTTTTCTTTTCTTTTCTTTTTTTGAGACAGAGTTTTGCTCTTTCACCCAAGCTGGAGTGCAGTGGCGTGATCTCAGCTCACTGCAATCTCTGCCCCCCAGGTTCAAGCGATTCTCCTGCCTCGGCCTCCTGAGTAGCTGGGATTACAGGCACATGTCACCACACCCAGCTAATTTTTGTATTTTTAGTAGAGACAGGGTTTCACCACATTGACCTGGCTGGTCCTGAACCCTTGACCTCAGGTGATACACCTGCCTTGGCCTCCCAAAGTGCTAGGCTTACAAATGTGAGTCACCATGCCCAGACAGCTGCATATTCTTGTAGAGCTCATGTTAAAGCTAATGAAAACATCTCATGTTAAACACATAAAACTAAGAAGAAGGAATAACCTAAAGGTTTAGAATTGGTGCATAAGCTTTCTACACTCAGTAGCTTTTGGGTATGAGCTTAGGGCACTTTGGTCCATGTCTAGTTATCAGTGTAAATAAATCACTGCTATTTAGACAGCATCATGATCATGATCCACATCATTTTTTTCCTCAGAAAGAAGACTATGCAGTTCATTGAGGGGGGAACAAACTAGATATAAAGTGAATTCCCATTACTGGTGAAATGTTTGAAATAAATTATGGTATAATGATAACATGGAATACTATTTAGTCATATAACAATATATTAGAATTAAGCCATTGCTTTGGAGATATTAACTTGAATTATTCTTGGATGGGAAAGATATTATGTAAAAAAGTAATAAAAACAATGACCCAAATCCTCTATGTGTATATTATCCTGTGTACATGTATGTATATATGTTTATATGAGATTGTAAAAGGATAGAAAAAACTATAAAATCATCTACATTTGGCTGTTGTTAGGTTCTTCTTAGGCAGAAGAAAGGAGAAAAAATGAAGGAATTTATGCAAAAATGGGAAACAAAAACTTCAATTACAAATAATATATATAACACAATCACATTCACACATTATATAAAAAAGAAAAATAAACTCCCCATATTGGAGGAAATGAAAAAGAAGCAATAGAGTGAATATGTAAGGTAAAAATAGTTGAGGAGTAGGAAATACTCCCAGAATGGCAAAGTAAGATCCTTCAAAAATCTACTCCTCCATAAAAGCAGTGATAACACTGGAGGAAAAAAATACCTAAGTCAAATTTTTTTTACTAGAGAGCATCTGGAAAGTTGGTGGAATAGGAAGCACCAGCAATCTGTCTCTCCACCTAGACAGCAATTGCACTGAATCTGTCTGATATAACTAACTATTTTGGAACTCTGGATTCTATTGAATGTTTGAAAGTTTCAGAGGTAGGAGAGAGCAGTTAAAGGAACAGAGTTTTTGTTTGTTATTGAAGTTAAACTGATATAAATTCAAGTTAGAGTGCTATAACTTTAGGACGTTAAATGTGATTCCAATGGTAACCATAAAGAAAATAGTTATAGAATATAAATATAAATATATATATATATACCAAAGGAAATGAGAAAGGAATTTAAATGTTTTGATATTTTTTAAAAATTAACTAAACACAAAAGAAGTCAGTAATCCATGAAATGAGGGATGAAGAAAAGCTAGAAGTTATATAAAAAATAATATATGAAAAACAAATAACAAAATGACAGAAGTAGGTCTGTCATCAGTAATTACTTTAAATATTAATGGATTAAATTTTTCCAATCAAAGGACAGAGATTGGCAGAATGGATTAAAAACCCATCATCCAACTATATGCTGTCTACCACAGACTCACTTTAAATGCAAAGACAAAGGTTGAAAGTGAAAGGATGAGTAAAAATATTCCCTGCAAATAGTAACCAAAAGAAGATAGTGGGATGGTTTACTTATGATGGTTTGACTTTTATAATTTTTCAACTTTACAATTGTGCAATAGTGACACACATTTAATAGAAACTATATTTTGAGTACTCATATAATCATTCTGTTTTTCACTTTCAGTAAGGTTTACAATAAAATATATGAGCTGTTGAATGCTTTATTATAAAATAGGTTTTGTAGTAGATGATTTGCTCCCTTGTAGGCTAATGTAAATGTTCTGATCATATTTAAGGAAAAGGCAAAGCTAAGCTACAATGTTCAATGTATTAAATGCATTTTTTAATTACAATATTTTCAACTTATAATGGGTGTATTATAATATAACTCCATAATAAGTTAAGGAGAATCTGTACAACAAAATAGGCTTTAAATCAAAAACAGATAGGAGAAATAAAGAAGGACATTATATATTAATAAAAAGTTCAATAGAGAAAGAAGGTATAACAATTGTAAACATTTACACACCTAATAACAGACAATCAAAATGTCTGAAGCAAAAATTTGATGAAACTGAGAGAAGACATAGACTGAGCATGGTGGCTCATGCCTGTATTCTCAGCATTTTGGGAGGCCAAGGTGGTCAGATCACTTAAGTCAAGAGTTTGATACCACCGTGGTCAACGTGGCAAAACCCTGTCTCTACTAAAAATACAAAAATTAGCCAGGCATGGTGGTGCACACTTGTAATCCCAGGTACTTGGGAGACTGAGGCAGGAGAATCGCCTGAACCCAGGAAGCAAACATTGCAGTGAACCGAGATCATGCACTGCACTCCAGCCTGGGTGACAGAGCAAGACTCTACCTCAAAAAAAAAGAAAAAGAAAAAGAAAAAAAGAAAAGATAAGAAATAGACGGTTCGATAATAATAGTTGGAGACTTGAATACCCCACTTTCAATAATGGATAGAATCAACTAGACTGAAGATAAGTGAGGGAACAGGAAATAACACAATTCCATTTCTAGGTATAAACCCAAGAGAACTGGAAACATTTCCACACAAAATCTTGTACATGAATATTCATAGAAGCATTATTGATAATAGCTAAAAAGAAATCTATAAGCAACGCAAATTTCCATCAGTGGATGACTGGATAAAGAAAATGTGATAGAGTCATACAATCTAATATTATTCAACACCAAAAAGAAACAAAGTACTTTACACAGCTATATCATGGATGCATTCTGAAAACATCATGCAAAATAAAAGAAGCCAATACAAACGACCACATATTGTATGATGCTTGTTATATAAAAGTTTTAAAATAAGAAAATCCATAGAGATTCAAAATAGAATAGTTTTGGTAAGGAGCTGAGGGAAAGGGGAAGTAGGCGGCAGGAAATATGACATTATTTTTTGCAATGATGAGAATATTCTAAAATCAGATAGTGGTGATGGTTATACAACACTGTGATATATTGAAAACTGCTGAATGTACACACTAAAAGAATGAATTTTATGGTATGTGAATTATATCTCAAAAAAGCAGTTATTTAGAAAAGTACATGAGGATAATGCATTTTCATCTGAAATAGAAGATTTAGGATCTAGTCATCAAAGATGTGATAAGAGAAGAGAACACTTTAAGCTTTCAGCACATCAATTTACTCTCTTGTCATTTTAACTCCTGATCAGAGTTACTAGGTTATTTTATTGTGTTCCATATTATCTTTAACCCAAAATGTCTTGGTTGGCAAAAGAGTTTTTCCCTTTCCTTAAAGTTAAATATATATTTAAATAGTTATAAAATACATAAGGACGAAATGGTAAAAATAAAAACTCAGATATAGAATTCAACCTATAAAAATTTCTTGCTGAAACACAGTATGACCATTAAGTATGGCCCTTCTCCTTTTTCACATTATAATTTGTTTTCAAAATGTAACTAACATAACTCCAGAAGTACCAGAAATCACATAAAGCTTCTTTCACGTTCACAAAACCTAGCTATACTACACAGTGTAATATGGTTACACTTTTACACAGTGTAAAAACTGGTTAAAGCTTTACGAAATGCAGGACTCGATGTCTTGGCATGATATTGAGGACCCCCAAGAAGAATGTCTTAGGGAAAGATTATTTCTTGGTACTTTTCTTACCCAGGATATTTGGGTAGAATAGAAGGTCTGGCCATTGTATTTTGGACTGAAGTATATTTAAGTAGATTTTACATATGCCAGGAATTGAAAATAACATCTTAATTTGAGAATAATAATAAAAGAGGAGGATAAAAGTAAACTCTCTTCTAGGTGTTAATACAGATCTAAGACAGTAAATGATATTTTAAGTAAAATTGGTGAAATAAACATCAAGTGGTAGAAGTGTGATTAGGCACTTTTAACAAAAGTGATACATCATATATTAAAATTTAAAATGACTACAGTTCATTTATTCATTCAACAAATATTTTATTACACATTGCCTATACAGCAATAAAAACAACAACAACCAAAAAAAAAAGTCTACTCTTTCTTCTCTTCTAGAACTTAAAATTTGTTTAATAATCCTACTGCAAAGAAAACAGTAAGACTAAATGATGATGACAAACTTGAAAGAGCACTGATCTTGGAGTTCTAAGATCTGAATCCAAATTTTATGTCTACTAGTTACTAGGCAAGTGATACTGAATACATCAACTAATTCCTCTAAGCCTCAATTTCACACCTTGAAAAATGATGTATGCTATTACCTATCTGGTGTATTTCATCAGCTAATTATAATGATCACAGAGAAAAATATTCAAACATGCCCTAAAAACCCTCAAAGTTCTATAATCACAGGCTTGTGCTATTACTGGAATGTGCAGAAAGCTATCAAATTTCTTGCAATAAATAATTTCAGTTGATACTGACAGTATACTGAAAGTCTATGTGGCCAGACAGTAAAGACTAAAGCTAACTGTCAAGTACATTAACAATGTAAAATGACACATATGCAAGGGTTTCAGCCTTTCTCCATTTAACCATTCTAATTTCACCTGGATTTCCTCACATGTCAATTTACGCTCATATTCACAAGCAATGTTCCAGCCATAGGAAGAGCCAATGAGTCAGACTCCTGTGAAACTTCCAATCTGAGAAACAACTGCACATGCTTCTCGTCAATCCTGTTTGAATCTTTAATAATGGAACATTCCAAATAAAGACAAATGTCCTTAGTAAAAGAAAATAACAATTACTGTAATTGTAACCACATTAACTTGACTGAGTTTTTGTTTAAATTACTCTGTACTTCTGATGAAAAACAGTTTGTCATAATAATAAGAAGAATAATGAAGTGCTTAAGACATGACTAAAAAATAAAACCTCACAATTAAAACCATGAGGAAAATAAATTTAACTTGGCATAATTCTGGTTTGCAAAAATACTGTCAGATAATGAACCCAAATCCATTTGAATCACTGGCAAACACTAAGCACAAAACCAGTTAATACCTATAGGTGCTCTGTGAAACAGTGGGATCCAAACTCTCTTTTGGGCTGGAGAAATAGAATAATCCTGCTTTTCCTCAAACACTGGCAAACATATACTGTGATAGCTAAAAGTCAACTTAATCATTCTTTTCCTGGCTCAAAATAAAAATAGATGCACTGTCTCAGACCTATGATTTGATATCCCTTTGTGGGTTTTTGTGAAAGAGAGAGAAACAAACAAGAAAATGATCATGAGTGGATGGGCTTTGTGTAATTTTCAATCACATAATCTTGTTTTATAAAGTAGAAATGAAGAGGCAAAACAACTATGAAGAAAATTCTGGCAGTGGCTATACTGTGCTCCGATTATTTTTTATTAGCATTGGTTGTATCAGAGCTAAGCTTCTTGGAATTTTCCACACAAATCCCCTCTCACCAAGTATTCTGGAAGGGTAATAGTAACTTTATCAAAAGGTAGAGTCACATTCCAGAGCATGTCATCTGCCACCTCTCACCATCTCATTATGACCCATGTCCATGCTTTCTGTCTTTTCTCTCTTCCAGCTCTTCTTCTGGAATAACTAACAAATCAGAAGTTTGGCACATGCCATTTTTCTCAAGGTGTGATTTTTTTGTCATTCACCAACATGTAAAATAAATTTTACAGCCAATAATAGAAGGTGAAGAGGGAAGCAAAAAAAAAAGAACACATGAACATCTCAAAAGTAAATAGGGGAACAGCTCCCATTAAATCACTCAGCATCCTGTTATTGAATTGGTCCTCCTGCAAGGGACCAACAACAGTCAGTCAGCTGACTTGCTTATCAACCATCTCAAAATAAGTAACTTCAAACTTCAAAACTGAAGCATAGACTTTCACAGATGAACCACTAGAAAATCAATACCACTATATTAGGGCAAGAAGCATAAATTTTCAGACCTCAGAAATATTGAACGGCATTGATACATTTTCATTTCTTACTCAGTTCCTACCTGAACATCTGGGCTGATGGCATTTCATGTTTAAGAATAGGACACTAGGCTAGGCTTGCCGGATAACAAAGGAATATCAAATCTTAGGTCTGAGACAGTGTATTTATTTTTATTTTGAGCCAGGAAAAGAAGGATTAAGTTGACTTTTAGCTATCACAGTATATGTTTGCCAGTGTTTCAGGAAAAGCAGGATTATTCTATTTCTCCAACCCGAAAGAGACCGAAAGAGACAGTTTGGATTCCACTGTTTCAAACTGATTGGAGATTTTCCTGTGTGACTGACACGTGATTGTAATTGAAAGCACTGGTTGCCAAACTTTAAAACCTACCTGTGGAACATTAAAAGCCTTTAGCATGTGTCACCTTTGGACTTACTTGTATTCCTGTGACTTTGGTCCCCTGGGAGAGAAGCATCCGTAGTCCAGGCTGGACTGTGCTGGTCAGGATGTGCAGTAGACACCAAAGTGCTCTGGTTATAAACTGTATTTATAAGAATAATATCGGACCCTTGTACTTCACCATCAGTGACCAAAGGTTCACTCCCATTTGATTTAAAATAGGCTTTTTGTAATGTTCCTGAAAGACAAAAAAATACATATTTTTGAAACATTACTAGAAGTATTTATTTAAAAAAAAAATTAAGAAAACTCTAGAGCTACTTTCCCATATGTCATTCTAACCAGGTAAACACAAAGACAAAGATGAAAGCCACAGTAATGACCTCCTTCTTGGGGTCAACAATCACAAAACCAAGAGTCTCTCTTCCACTACAAATCACACAGCCCTGTGATGAAACATGGCTTTCTCAAGAGCCTCTGTTTTAGAAACTGAGTCTCCTATCAAGGTTTCCTGGTGCTTCAAGAATTTAGGGCAATTCTACCTTACCTGGTACTCACCACAAATTAAAGGTGGTGAATCTTACAACATTCTCTTCCTGCTTCCTCAGTTTCTTGATCTCACTGGTCATTGTATGCTACTCAGGACACAAGACATGTGCTCTACCTATCTCTGTATCTGTCATCAAAGGACACAATGGGGCCTGCCTTCAGCTTTATATTTTCCCACATTTTGCACTAATTTTCAGTAAACTATGAATAACAAGCAAATAGAAAATAAGAGGGCTCATACATTTACCAAAACTCCTATCATAGGAACAAAAAAAAAAAAAACCTCTAGTTACAGCACAAACTAAAAGAAAAAACTAAATTATCTTCATCTTCAAGCAGAATATAAAAATGTAATTATATGAAATAAGAAAAACTCATTTTAAAAAATTTACTTCCATAGATTATTGGGGAACAGGTGGTGTTTGGTTACGTGAGTAAGTTCTTTAGTGGTGATTTGTGAGACTTTGGTGCACCCAGGCACCATGCGAAGTTTGGCACATGCCACGAGCACTGTACACTGCACCTAACTTGTAAGTCTTTTATCCCTCACCCCCTTCCATAGCTTTCCCCTGAGTCCCTAGAGATCATTCTGTCATTCTTATGCCTTTGCATCCTCATAGCTTAGCTCCCACTTATGAGTGAGAATATACAATGTTTGGTTTTCCATACTCTTCAAACTAAGATTATCAACTGACCACTTTCTCAGGGTCTCCATTCATTGACAAAACAAAGAACCAAACCTAAGATTATTGAAAATCACCTTGCTTTGTCTTTAGGAAGAAACACTTTAAAACTTTGAAAGAGATCACGTATTTTTAACTCAGTCAAAACAGACAGCAGATTGTGTTTCCAGAATATCGCACTGTACTTGAGCATGCCACGAAAATAAATGAATGTGATATTGACCCATCCATGGAAATACCAAAGGGAGATTTTCTTTTCTGAAAGCATTTACAGTGAATGCTCCAACTGGCTCTCACTTTTCTAAATAGTCCCAATGACTATTAAAAATAAAAAATATATAAATAAAATGTTTAATATCAGTCTATGGAAAAAATTTCTCTACATATGCTTAACACTTGGAAAACATTAACTACAAATAAAAATAGAAAAGCAGCTGTTTCTAGCTAACCGAGGTCAACAGCTTCATCTGCCAAAAGATTCTAAATAAAACATTGAAGCATAAAAGCTAAATCATGACCACATAATGCAGGTAACATGCTGTCCAAACCGTCGGTGTGATCATGAGTAAAAGTCAAATGCAGTAGGTGAATGAAGGAATTCATTTAATTGCTACTGATTTTCAAAAATGATTAGGAATTTATCCTAATCAAATGTATGTGGTAGGCTTAACTACTATAGGAAATGTATTTCATCCATACAGAGAGTTTACTAATCAATTACCTATCATTTTACTTACGTCCATTTCTTAATTGCTCTCGTCCTTGCTTCTTTTTGGCAGAAAGAGATTTTTTTACATAAGGTGGTATTTATGCTAATGTGGTTGTAATGAACATATAGGCCCATTAGGTTGATTTATTTATCTTCCTGAACCTATGAGTAAGCATCCAGTTCTGTCAACATATTTTGAGCAAATGCCAATTGCTCACAGTTGTACGCTGGAATAATTTCCTTAAAATGAGTTCCCTGTCATATAAAATATTTCAACAATTGTTCCTAACTTTTTTGGTAATAATTAGCCTTCTTAATAATCTTTCCCTTATCATTTTAACTTTTCCTTTATCATTTTAGCCAAGCAGTGTTTAAAGTGTTCATAACATCTGGCTGGGCGCCATGGCTCACACCTGTAGGAGCAGGCACCATGACTCACACCTGTAATCCCAGCACTTTGGGAGGCTAAGGTGAGTGAACCACCCGAGGTCAGGAGTTTGAATTAAAAATACAAAATAAAATTAGCGGGGTGTGGTGACGGGCACCTGTAATCTCAGCTACTAGGTAGGCTGGGACAGGAGAATTGCTTGAATCCTGGAGGCGGAGGTTGCAGTGAGCCGAGATCGCACCATTGCACTCCAGCCCAGGCAACGAGAGTGAAACTCTGTCTCAAAAAAAAAATCAAATTAAAGTGTTTGCAACATCTGTTTATCCTAAGAAGTCCTCTGAAACATTGACATTTTTAAGAAAACACTGACTTGGATAACAACTTACTTTTAAAAAGGCAGCTTCCTTGCTTTTAAACTGTGTATTGTAAGCACTTTGGCAGAATAGAAAGCTAATATATGAGATTTACTATAGTTAATGTTTTTATATTTCGGGGGGAGAAAAAGAGAGAGAATAAACTTGAAGGACATGTCTTTGAAAGCCTGCACTCACTGGACAATTTGTTTTCAAGTATCTCTGAAAGCTGACCAACTCCCAGCACAGGTTGTTGTCTACTATGAATTTTTTTTAAGCACAAGAATTAGACTCAATAAAACTAAATGCTTTCAACCTGTACCATGATGAGCTATAAAAATGCCAGGAGCTATTAGCCCAAAGTAGAGTAATTATTCTTCTAATATTGCACCATCCTTTTCTACATTTCTGTGTTTATTGTGCTATGGTTAAAAGTACAGTTTCTACAGGCTGACCACCTGAGTTTAAATCCCATCTCTACCACATGCCCTGAAACTTTGGACAGTCTCAATTGCCATAAAAGAAGGAAAAATAAAATACCTCCTCATGAGGCTGGCTGTGGTGAGACAGCCAAGTAAAAATGGTTCCCCTGCAGAACCTCTGACGGGCCATGTGCACTCAGGAGCCTCAGGAGGTTCGCACCGTCTGCAAGGAGGAGGAGCCTGGCCTGTCCCATTTCGGGGTTATACCTGAGACTCAATCCGTGAGGCGGGAAACCAGCTAGCAGGACTCTCGCTTTGCTGAGCGTCCCTGTTTCCCCCCTTTCTTTTTTCCTTTTCATTTAATAAATTTCATTTTTCTCACCCTTCAAAGTGCCTAATGTTTCATGGCTGGGTAATAAGAACCCAGCTTTTAGCTGAACTAAGAAGAAAGTCCTGCAATATTGGGATCAAATCAGTCAATACTTATATAAACACTTCGAATGGCTCTTGGCACTAAATTCTCCGTAACTGTTAGTCATTACTACACATTGATGGGAATGACAGTAAAACTGTCTTCCTTAGGGTTACTAAGGTAATTATAGGTAAATGTCAATTTCCTTTTACTATGAGTGGATCCCAGTGTCACAAAATGACTAATTTTCAGAAGTGAATCACTTAGCCCACATTTGGATTGAGAGAACTATGGCTTTTTCATGCTAAATTATTAATAGAAAGTCACATTGTATTGAGATTGTCTGGCTCAAAAGTGTTTCAGCTCTATAGCCAAAACAACAATTTGATGATATTTAAGAAATAGTATATAATTCTAATACTAAATGTCAAACTTTACTGATTCCTTGTAATGAAGAGATTGAGCACTGTGGTGGGCAGAATAATGCCCCCTCAGAGATGCCACATCCCAATGATTAGAACCTGTGAATATGCAGCTTTACATACTTTACATGGTGAAAGGGAAGTTGCAGATGTGTTTAAAGTAAGAATTTTGAGATGAAAGGACTATTCTGGATTATTCAGGTGAGCCCAATGCAATCAAAAGGTTCCTTATAAGCAGAAGAAGGAGATAAGAGAGTATGTGTCAGGGTCATGAACTGTGAGAAAAACTCAGTAGACCATTGCTTGTTTTGAAGATGGAAGGAGCCACAAGCCAAAGAATGCAGGAAGCCCTAGAAGCCAGAAAAGGTAAGAAAATAGATTGTCCCTTAGAGTCTGCAGAAGGAACACCTAAATTTTGTCCAGTGAGACCTATTTTGAACTTCTGACCTCTAAGATAATAAATGTGTGCTATCTTTTTAAGCTACCAAGTATGTGATAATGTGTTCCTGGAGCAGTAGGAAATTAATACAAACACCTTGCTAAATGTCCTCATTATAAGCATCAAATGAGTTAACCTTACAATAATCCTATAAAAGAGATAATATAATTAATTGTTTTGACATAGTTTTAGAGAGATGGAAACTGAAGTTTATGAGAGGGAATTAACTTGCCCAAGATTTGGGTTGGGACATGACAAATAGACATATACATATGCCCACACACACTTCATTCTGGAAAAAATATACAGATTTTAAAAACCAACCATTATGTGCTTGTAGAATTTATCTTCCTATGATGTGATTTTAAAATTAATTTCTTAGCTTTGTATCTTTAGCTATGTGAATGAAACACATTTACTTTGCATTTTCTATGTGCCAAGAACTTCATACTTACTCTGCTGAAAACATAACATTTAGTAAGAGGTCCTTACTATCAAGATGTTTATAGATTAGTTGAGGGAGATAGGCATGCAATCTAAAACATATTGATATAAACTATGCTACAAGTGCTTTAAGAATGATATACATAGGACGATCTGGTAGCAAAAAGTACAGAGAGAATCCTCATTCCATTTGAATAAGTCAGGAAAGCCTGTTTAGAGAAGAGTATTCTAAATGTGAATCTTAAAAGATAATTAGGGATTTTCTAGGTTTAAGCAAAGTATTTGTGGGGAAGGGGGGTGGTATGGCAATAGGGAGTGAAACATTTTCTAGATAAAGCAAAGGGAAAAGCATATGAAAAGGCCCAGCAGCAAGCAAGTTAAAAAGATGGCTAGCACACAGGAGCCTGGTAAGAGAAAAGGCTGGAAAGGGAAGAGACCCCAGATGTAAAGCATAGGTCTTGTAAAAGGCTTGGAACTTACCTTGTGATGGAAAGTTTTAGAAGAGTCTTAAATAGGGTAAAACATATTAGAATGATTACTTTGGCAGCAGGGTGATGTTTAAAAGTCTAGAGGATAGTTAGAAGGCTATTATAATTGTCCAAGTGAGAAAAGAGTAAGGCCTTAGCCAACGCAAAAACCCTAAGGACAAAGGGAACATTGGGAGAAGGCTTCAAAGATGCAAAATTATGTGAACATGAGAGAAAGGTCCCTCTCTGGTTAGAATAATGTAGCAAACAAAGATATTCCCAACTGAGTTGGTGTCATATCATTAGTGCTGTTCATCAAATATTTCCAATTCTCTCTCCTTCTACTGGGACACATGTTAAGCACTGCATTCTCTCCTCTTGAGTGAGCCCTTGCTTCAAGTTCAAGGCTATAAGCAAAACTAAAAAGTGTTGCTTCTACTCAGAAGCATTTAATTGCTGACATAAGAGCCTTCAGAGCTCTGGCACAATCACCACTTAAGGTTTGAGATGGTGGCTAGTTCATCAGTTTGGTACCTGAAGGACCTCAATGAGCACAGGCTCCCTGCCATCTTGCAAAGAACATGTAGTATTGTAATAAATTAACTTTTGTTGTTTGTAAATCACTAGAATTGGGGGATCTCTTGTTACATAACAGAGTCTAGCCAATCATGAGTGAAGCAATAGATAATAGAGAATGAAAAATAGATTTGTAGGAGCTTGTTATTGTTGTTGTTGTTACACTTCACTGAATATAAAAAGCCTATGAAACATTCAAGGGGGAAAAAAGCCCAAATCTGAAGCAATCTAATGATTTCTTCCAGATGCTTTACCAGACTCCCACACAAAGCTGTCCCTCCTTTGTGTTCCCAGAGCATGCACTGGTTATATCGTAGCACATATGCACTCAAGTGGAACTGTCTGTTCCATGCATCTATACATCAATCCCCGAGCAGAACACACAGCACCAGTGTAGGCCTCCAGACATATTTGTTGAACATAGTAATGATGAATGAAGTAATGGGAATGGCTGATATTACCAAGAGGGGTATCATGCCAATTACATGAAGTGAGAAGAGAGCTCAGGACAGACATCTGCCATTTAATGGGCAGCTAGAGAAAGGTTAGCTTCAGGAAACTGAGAAAGAGCAGCCAGAGAGACTGAAGGACAATCAGAAGTGACAATATGAAGGCATAGTTGAAGAGCGTTATGAGATGAAGGTAGTAGTCAACACTGAGCAAGATCATATGTGCATAGCACACCTGGAGAGAAGAAAGCATTGGTGGCACCAACTAACACTGAACATTGTCACCATGAAATGATATACACAAACATGGAGAGAAACACAGGTTCTTCATTTCAAAGTCTTGTCCAAATACACATTGGTTTCCAATGTAGCACATTGTATAAAAAGACACTGGTGAGCTTGCTAAGTACAGATATAGCAGTATTAAAAGAAGTGAAAGCGATGATCGGATTGCAGTGGGAAGGGGATTGATGGAAGTGTAGGAATCACCTGGGGTGGTTCTTGTTAGAAGGCAAATTCAGCAGGTTTGGAGTGGGGACTGAGATTCGGGGTTCTGCATTTTATACAAACTTCCAAGTGACGCTGATGCTGATGCTGCTAGTCCATGAGCCACACTTGAAAACAAAGCTTTGGACTACCATTTCCCAAAGCTTCAAACACCATATATAACCTCAGGCCTCAGCAGTTAAAGAAAAATAAATTCTCATGCTTGAGAATCCTCTGTTGATGAATCTGCAACAGAAAGCCAGAGTTATTCGAAGAATTTGATGTCTTAAGTAATGTGGAGTCAGGTCATGAAAGATCATAGAGAATCTTAAATGTGGGGTGTAAAGAAATAAGAATTTGGGAGGTTTTCTATTTTTAAGTGCTACTAAGAATACATAATAAGTTAGGAAGTTAAGATTATTATAACTCCAAATTCTTGTGAAAGCCACAAACTGCTGTGGAATTTGCTAAGAGAAAACTGTATTTAAATTCAATGCTCTCCAGCTTATCTAGAATTTTTGAGGAGAAAAGTCATTTCTAAAGAGAAATATTTTTTATTGAATTCAAGAAAAATGAATGGTTTATCAAACTTTCTATATTCTATATACCACTATAATTTTTCTTTTTTCTTCATTTCATTAAAAAATTAAGAAGCCACACACGTTTTCCATCACATTATGAAAACTAGAAAAGTAATTTTAACCTATTTTTCATAAGCTTATGACTAAAATAAATTTATTTTAAATATGCATGGATGAGCAAATGAGCAGAATAATATTTAAAACCAAGTCTTAGACAGCCTGAGAAAGAAAAAGTCAGGAGCATTCTAATTAGACTTTTTGGAACATAACTTGGGTGAATAAATTGAGATGAAGAATAGTTTGAAAAAAACTAATTCAGACCATACCCCTTACATTTGTAGGACTCTGTCACATACTTCACTGACTTCAACCCTTTCTCCACACAGCTGCCAATGACACCTTTTAAAAGTCCCAACCAAGGTAATTATTTCCAAGACCTTGAAAGAGCTTTTATTCCCCAGTGTTTTCTTCTAGCAGTTTTATGGTTTCCAGTTTTATGTTTTAGTCTTTAATCCATTTTTACTTGATTTTTGTATGATGGTGTAAGATAATTGTCCAATTTCATCCTTTTGAATGTAGATATCCAATTTTCCTAACACCATTTGTTGAAGAGGCTTTTCTTTCCCCCTCATGTACTCGTCACACCTTTGTTCAAGGTCAGATGACCACCTATATGTGGATTTATTTCTGGTCTCTATATTCTGTTCCATTTGTCTATGTGTCTGTTTCTATTCTAGTGCTATACTGCTTTGATTACTGTAGGCTCATAATATAGTTTGAAATCAGCACATTTGATGCCTCTAGCTTTGTCCTTTCTGCTGAAAATTGCTTTAGGTATTCAGGATCTTTTGTGGATCCAAATGAATTTTAGGATTGTTTTTTCTATTTTTCTGAAAAATGCCATTGGGAGTTAACTAGGGACTGCCTTGAATCTATAGATCCCTCTGGGTAGTATGGACATTTTAACAATATTAATTTCAGTCAATGAACATCAAATGTCTTTTCATTTATTTGTGTCTGTTTTCATGTCTTTTATCAGTGTTTTATAGTTTTCAGCGTAAAAATATTTCCCTTCCTTGATTAGGTTTATTCCTAAGACATTGCAGACTGAATGGAGACCTATGTTGAAAAGACAAATATCTCACAATAACAACTAAGGGGAATCTATTTTTGAAACTGCTTTGCGATGTGTGCATTCACTTTCCAGAGTTTAACTTATATTTAGATGATGCTCCCATATTCCTTGCAGCATATTTTGCAATAGCCAAGACATGAAGCAGCCTAAACGTCCATTGACAGATGAATAACTTTTTTAAATGTGGCACACACACAATGGTATATCATTTAGCCTTAAAAAAAGAAGAAAAATCTTATCATTTGTGGCAACATGGATGAATCTGAAGACCATTATGCTAAGGACACATACTACATGATCACACTTATATGAGAAATCTAAAATAGACTCATAGAAGCAGAAAGTAGAAAGGCGATTGCCAGAGGAGAAGAGGAAATGAGGAGATATCAAAGCATATAAAGTTTCAGCAATGCCTGATAAATAATCTCTAGAGATAACTATACAGCATAGTCGCTATGGTTAATACTTCATAGTGTACTTAAAAATTTGTTAAGAGGTCAGATCTTATGTAAAATGTCCTAATCATGGAAAAAATAATAAAGATGTGAGGAAACTTTTGGAGGTGATGCATATGTTTATGGCAGAGATTGTGGTGATGGTTTCATAGGTATATGCTTATTTCCAAACTCATCAAGTTATGATACATTATGTACAGCTTTTTGTATGTCAATCATACCTCATTAAAATGTTTTAATGAATGAATAAACAAACAAATAAATAAGTAAATGCTACAACCAGACCCTGTCACTCTCTTATATCAACATCTTCACTGTGGATTTCATGTTTAAAGTACAACTCCCTCAGGGAATTTTCCCTCACCTCAACCCAGGTTCTGTCCCTGTCATAAACTCTCTTAGCACCTTGTCTCTTCCCATATAGCAGTAACCTCTGCTGTAGATAATTAATGAAGTGATCATTTGTTTAATGCCTTCTTCCCTCACTGTGGAATCTCTAAGGGTAGGCTTTATTCACTGCTGTGCTCAACGCCTAGCGCACACGCTGTGTTGCACATAACAGACACTCAATATATATTTGTTAAAGAAGTGAACAGTATTACATTATGGCTACAATTTTGTTTCTTTTAGATGTTTCTCAGCATATCAAAATAATTTTACTTTAAATGTTGCATTATAATGTATATTTGTAATATGTATTATATAGTACATAATATAATTGTAATACATAATATTGTAAATTTATAATATATTACATAATTATAGTGGTATATATAAAATTTAAGGAAGATATCAGTTCAATCTCAAAGTACTCTATGACATAAACTGACACTTGTAGTCACGTGAAGGCAGCACAAACCGTTGCAGGTTTAGTTCTGATAAGAAAGAATTTAGTCTCTGAAAGTAAGTCTTGGGCCTAAGAATAAAAGGCCTGTCAAACTTGCCATCGTGTTACAAATCCAACTGCTGGTCAACTTTATTTCTTCCTAGCTACTTTTAGGCAATTCAAATATCTTGCAGTGACAGCCTGATTCTAGGGTTATGGGGTTGTAGATCATGGGGTTACTATGACAACGGGTCATAGAGCAAAGGTTTTATGGACAGAGTTAACATGAGACAAAATGCATCTTTAGTTAATTGTTGAGTATAATATGACTATTTATTAAAATAATTATCTGATGATAATTATTCGTAAGCAAATAAAACTAATTATTTACTTTTTTTTTTTTTTTTTGAAATGGAGTCTAGCTCTGTTGCCCAGGCTGGAATCGCAGTGGCACAATCTTGGCTCACTGCAACCTCCGCCTCCCAGGTTCAAGCAATGCTGCCTCAACCTCCAGAGTAGTTAGGATTACAGGCACGCGCCACCACGCCCAGCTAATTTTTGTATTTTTTGTAGAGATGGAGTTTCACCATGTTGGCCAGGATGGTCTTGATCTCTTGACCACATGACCCACCCACCTTGGCCTCCCAAAGTGCTGGGATTATAGGCATGAGCCACCTCGCTCAGCCCTAATTCTTTACTTTTATAATAAACTTTATCATTTATAAAAACATTTTCACAAACATTTCATTTGACTTCCATAACAATTCTGTGATATAAAAAAGAATTATCTCATAGAGAAAATAAAGTATCTTACCTCAACTCATTATGTCTACTAAGTGGAAGAGTAAAACCCTAAAGCCAGACTTTCTAGTGCCAAGTTGTACACTCTTTCTTCTTTGTCATACGGACCATCAGTATCAGACTATAACTAAAGAAATAAAAACCTACATATAATGTAACTTTCTTATTTTTCAATTTCCCTTTGAAGAACCCAAGTCCTTGTTTTAGAGTCCAACTCTTTGGAAGCATATGGACAACTGTGACTTATCTGTGGAGTTGAGAAATACAAAACTAAACAACCTTTGTAGCTCTAGCTTCAGTTTAGTGATTGGGTTGAAAAGCAATTTACCACTGCTTTCTTCTATAGCCTGCTGCTAAAACAATTATGTGAAAAGTCCAACTCTCTTATCTTCAGAAATATTTTTACCATCTTGACTTTTTGCATGAGAGAAGTCAAAACAGACAAAATTAGAGACACATAGTACATCTGTGTTTGTTAGCATAAGGCTTTTATCTTTTCCAGTCAATAATCCTCTCATTATTATCTTCTTGCCTTTTGAAGCTAGAGCTTCTGTTATTTATACACCGTTGACATCTCAGCATCCCTTAGCAACCCTAATGTAGACAGAAATAACTACAAAACTTTGAATGAGCATGAAGGTATAAGCTCAAACCAAACAGAACATTATTTAAGTAAGCATTTAATGAGGTTTTTAAAACAAAGATATAAAATGCTTGTATTGCTCATTGTAACAACAAACATCTCAATTATAAAATAAGGAATATTTACTTGGGCAGATATTACTTCAGTATGGCTATATCAAATCACATGGAGCAGAATTTATAAAAAGAATGGCTTTTGTTTTCTCTCTTTTTTAAATTACAACTTTTATTTTGGATTTGGGGGTACATGTACAAGTTGTCATGTGTATATTATGTGATGCTGAGGACTGGGATACAAATGATCCCATCACCCAAGTAATGAGCATAGTACCCGACAGTTTCTCAGCCCTTGCCCTCCTCCCACCTCTAGTAGTCCCCAGTGTCTCCTGTTCCCAGCTTTATGACCATGAGCACTCCATGTTTAGCTCCCACTTATAAGTAAGAACATGTGGTATTCGGTTTTCTGTTCCTGTGTTAATTTGTTTAAGCTAGTGGCCTCCTGCTACATCCATCTATTTTGCTGCAAAGGACATGATTTCATTATTTTTATGGCTGCATAGTATTCCCTGGTGTCCTTATCCAATCTACCATTGATGGACACCTAGGTTGATTCCATGCCTTTGCTATTGTGAATAGTACTGCCATGAACATATGAGTGCATATGTCTTTTTGGTGGAATGATTTATTTTCTTTTGGATGCATCCCTAGTGATGAGATTGCTCAGTCAAATGGTAGTTCCATTTTAAGTTCTTTGAGAAATCTCCAAAGTATTTTTCCACAGTGACTGAAGTAATTTACATTTCTGACAACAAATATATAAATGTTCCCTTTTCTCACCAGCATCTGTTGTTTATTGACTTTTTAATAACAGCCATTCTGACTGGCATGAGATGGTATCTCATCGTGGTTTTGATTTGTATGTCTCTGATGATTAGTGGTGTTGAACATTTTTCATATGTTTGTTTCACACTTGTATGCTTATTTTGAGAAGCATCTCTGTTCATGTATTTTGCCCCCTTTATAATAGATTATTTGTTTTCTACATCTTAAATTGTTAAAAGAATGATTTTGAAGATGTGCGGGAAAACCGCCACTTCCTAAAGTTTGCCTACATATAAACAAAACAGCATTTAGGAACAGTTACATAAGTGATACAAAATTCTACTCTTAGTATATCCCCAGGAGATATGTAAATGTATGCCCCCACAAAAACATACATATAAATATTCACAGCAGGATTATTGATAATAGCCAAAAGGTGGAAATAACTTAAATGTCTATCAAATGACAAATGGATAAATTATGCTATATCCATACAATGAAATATTATTCGACCACTAAAAGGAATGAAGTGTTAATACATGCTATAATGTGAGTAAACCTTAAAAACATATGCTAAGGGAAAGAAGCCAGTCACAAAATACGACATATGGTCATACAAAATGTCTAGAATAGGAAAATCTCTAGTAAAAGAAAATAGATTAGTGGCTGCTTGGGGTTGGGGTGAGGAGATGGGAGGAGATTGGGTGGTAGCTAAAGGGTACAGAGCTTTGTTTTGAGATGACAAAAATGTCCTAAAACTGACTGCAGGGATGATTACATTTATCTAAGAATATACTAAAAACCACTGAATTGTAGACTTTAAATGGTTGGATTGAATGGTATATTATATTAATAAGAATAAATTATTATGAATTCACTAATTAATCAAATTAATAACAACCCACTTAAAGCAAAGCATTCCTCCTCTGCCCTCTGCTCAGAGGCCTCTAAGCACAGAGGTACTTAAATGTACGTACACTTCATATTAGCATTAGACCCTGAGAATGAAAGGAAGTGTTCTTCAAAGAATGTGAGCCAATGAACACAGTCTCATGACAATAAGGCTTTTACAAATGACAGTGGTATAGCTGAGGAAGTGCCTACCAGACAGATCTGTCCAGAGATAACAATGAACTCTGGACAAAACACAAAAAGACAACTACTGAAGGATGATGGAGAAGGAGGAAAAGCAGGTCTGGAGGGGCGCTGAATCTTAGAAGAAAAGAGTGGCAGAGATTAGTTTCAGGACGGTTTACTGTCTTAGCCTGAGAGCAGGCCACAGCTGACATACAGAGAAAGAGGCAACTAAAACTCCCACAGAAAACCCTCAGTCCTCCTGGGCTGGGGCACTTGTTCTGTCCTCTTACTTGGTCACCCTCTGACCTCTGGCATCTGTGAAAGCCAGAATTTCTGGGTTCCTTTCCTTCTCAGACTGTTCTTCCTGTATCTCTTTTCCCCCCTTTTTTTCTGCCCCTTAAACACTAGCATCCTCCAGAGCTTTGCCCTCAGCCTCTAATCAATGCATTTACTCTCCAGAGTTCCTCGACTCCTGCTGCTTCAACTGCCGCTGAGATGGCTGCATGCACGGCGACCTCCCATCTCAGCTTCCCTCCTGGACGTCTAGCTTGAGTCCTGTGCCAATGACTTGGAAATTAAACTTCAAAGTCAGTGCTGCTCGGTCACAGAAGTCAAACAGCATATTTTTGTTCACAATTTCTCTCGAAATTTCCTTAGGAAAGAAACATGTTGGATTTCTCACCCTCAATTTCTTGACCTGCTTACACTGTTGAATTCAACTATGATTCCATTGTGCTTGGTTGTCCCACAGTGTCTCTAATACACAAACCAGCTTTCCGATCTTTATCTGTCCTTCATCTGCCTGCATCACACTCCTGCAGCTTCACTTCCTATGTTAATGGGTGGCATCAGAACTGACCTGGTTAGATACAGGAGGCAGAGCAAGAGGCCTAACAGAAGTCTACAGCATTTGTCCCCCACCCCAAAAGGAACACCGAATTTTAACAATTAACTACGCACAAAAGGCACTGACACAAGAACCAAAACCAAGTGAGCAATCACAGTACCTGGTTTTTACTTCACATCAGCGAAGGAGACGTTAAAGAAGGCAGGAAAGACAGTCTTGAGAGCTGACACTAACCTCTCCCAACCCCCAGCAGCACACGTGTAGCTTGGAGAATGTGGGCACTTGTGAGGGGGAGAGTGCAATGATTATGAGGCTTTGCATTGAACTCAGCGTCTCCCTGACACAGCAGGAAGCAGGGGGAACATGTGGACAGGCCCTGGCCAAAGAGTAACTGCCCATCCCCGTGGTGAGAGCTTGAGTCCCAGCAAGCCTCATCATGCAGGCTGGAGTGCTCTGGGGCTTTAAGTGAACTTGAGGGACAGTCTAGGCCACCAGGACTGCAATTCCTAGGCAAGTCCTAGTGCTGAGCTGGGTTCAGAGTTGGTGGACTGGGAGACACATGACCTACTGAGACACAAGCTGGGGAGGCTAAGGGGGTGCTTGTGCCACCTCTCCTTCATCCTCCAGCAGTGGGCGTGTGGCAGGGAGAAATTGGTAAAGGGAGAGCACAGCAACTGGGGGATTTTCCATTGAACTCAGTGCTGCTCTGACACAGCAGAGACCTGGCAGCATTCAGCACTTGCTGATTAAAGAGCCCCATGGCCCTGAATACCCAACAGCAAAACCCAGGTTATATGCGGTGGGCCTTGGGCTCTGAGATGTGCTGGCTTCAGATGTGATCTCGCACATTCCCAGCTGTGGCAGCTATGGTGAAAAACTCTTTCTATTTGAGAAAAGCAAGGGAAAAAGTAAAGGGGACTCTATGTGGCACCTTAGGTGCCTGCTTGGCCTCAGTGGGGTAGGGTACCAACCAGACTCTTGGAGTCCCTGAGTCTGGGCATAGGCTCTTGGTTAGCATTTCTAGACCTGCCTTGGGCCAGAGAGGAACCCACTGTCCTGAAGAGTGAGTCCCAGGCCTGGAAGCATGCATCAGAACTGACGAAAGAGCCTTTGGGCTCTAAGTGAACATCAGTGGTGGCCTAGCAAAACTCCCCATGGGTTGGTGGTGGTGGTGGTGGTAGTCACAGAGAGAGGCTCCTTGGCCAATGGAAATGGGAGGGAAGAGTGGGAAGGACTTTATGTCATGGTTTGAGTGCCAGCTTAGCTGCAGTAGAATAGAATATCAGCTAAATTTCTAAGGTTTTTTACTTCAATCCATGGCTCCAAGATAGCATCTCTGGACCCAGCTAGGGCCTGGGGAAACTCACTGTCCTGAAGGGAGGGACACAAAGCTGGCTGGCTTTGACATCTGCTAATTGTAGACTCTAAAGCTTTGAGTGAACTTGGGTGATAGTGGTTATAGCAGGCCTTGGGTGAGACTCAGTACTGTGCTGGCTTCGAGTCTGAACCAGCACAGTCCCACTGGTGGTGGCCACAGGGGTGCTTGTGACCCCCTTCCCCCAGTTCCAGGAGGCTCAGCACAGGGAGAGAGAGAGACTCTGTTTGTTTGGGAGAAAGTAAGGGAAAAGGACAAGAGTCTCTGCCTGATAATTCAGAGAATTCTTCCAGACTTTATCCAGGAAGAAAGGTACTGCCACCAAGGCAGTATCTTTCTCTACAAGTCTGTAAGAATTGAAGCATTTTTGGGTCTCAGGCCCAAGTCCCTTAGAAGACCTGGAACACCTTCCCAAGAAGAATGAACACAAATGAGCCCAGACTTCCAATTAATTTAACCAAATTAGCGGAAGATCTTTATAATGAAAACTAAAAATCTGATGAAAAAATTGAGGAGGATACCAAAAAATGGAAATTTATTTGAATTTGATGCTCATGGATTGGAAGAATCAATATTGTTAACTTTTCCATGCTACTCAAAGCAATCTGCAGATTCCATGCAATCCCTATCCAAATACGAAAGACATTCTTCATAGAAATAGAAAAAACAATTCTAAAATTTATATGGAACCACAAAAGACCCAGAATAGCCAAAGCTATTCTAAGCAAAAAGAATGAAACTAGAGGAATCATATTATCTGACTTCAAATTATACTACAGAGCTATAGGAATCAAAACAGCATGATACTGGCATAAAAACAGACATACAAACTGATGAAACAGAATAGAGAACCCAGAAACAAATTCACACACCTACAGAGACCTCATTTTCAACAAAGGTGCCAAGAACATATGGGGAAAGGACAATCTCTTCTATAGATAGTGCTCAGAAAATGGGATATCCAGATGCAGAAGAATAAAACTAGACATCTATTTGCCGCCATATTAAAAAATCAAATCAAAATGGATTAAAGACTTAAATTTAAGACTACAAACTATGAAAGTGCTAAAAGAAAACATTGGGGGAACTCTTCAGGACATTGGTCTGAGCAAAAATTTCTTGAGTCATACCACAGAAGCACAGGCAACCAAAGCAAAATGAACAGCCAGGATCACATCAAGTTAAAAAACTCCTGCACAGCAAAGGAGACAACCAACAAAGTGAAGAGACAACACGCAGAATAGGAGAAAATATTTCAAACCACCCATCTGACAAGGGATTCATAATCAGAATATATAACCAGCTCAAACAACTTCATTTTAAAAAAATTAAATAATCCAATGTTAAAATGGGCCCAAGATTTGAATAGACATTTCTCAAAATAAGACATACAAATGGCAAACAGGCATATAAAATGGTGATCAACATCACTGACCATCAGAGAAATGCAAATCAAAACTACCATGAGATATCATCTCACCCCTGTTAAAATGACTTATATCCAAAAGACAGGCAATAACAAATGCTGGCGAGAATATGGAGAAAAGGGAACCCTGGCATACTGTTGGTGGGAATGTAAATTAGTACAACCACTGTGAAGTACAGTTTGGAGGTTCCTCAAAAAAACTAAAATTGAGCTACCATACAATCCAGCAATCCCACTGCTGGATGTATGCCCAAAAGAAAGGAAATCTGTGCATCCAAGAGATGTCTGCATTCCCATATTTATTGCAGCACTGATCACACTCATCAATATTTGGAAGCAACCTAACTGTCCATTAACAGATGATTGGATAAAGAAAATATGTTAAATATACACAATGGAGTACTATGCAGCCATAAAAAGGATGTCATTTTGCAACAGCATGGATGGAATTGGAGGTTATTATGTTAAGTGAAGTAAGTCAGACACAGAAAGACAAATTTCACATGTTCTAACTTATTTTAGGGGCTAAAAATCAAAACAATTGAACTCAGGGAGACAGAGAGTAGATGGATGGTTACCAGAGGCTGAGGCTGGGAAGGATACTCGGGGGTGGGGAGAAGCATGGGGATTGTTAATGTGTACAAAATATATATGCAGTTAGAAAGAATGAATAAGGTATTATTTGATTGCCAACAGGGTGACCATAGACAATAAAAGTTGCATTGTACATTTAAAAATAATTAACAGAGTATAATTGCAACATAAAGTATAAATGCTTGAGGGAATGGATAACCCATTTTCTATGATATGATTATTGCTTATTGCATACCTATAGAAAAGTAGCTAATACACCTCATAAATATGCACACTCACTATGTACCCACAATTTTTTTTAAACCAGGTTACCCGAGCCAGAAATCCAGGAGCCAGCCTTGACTTCTCTCTCCCTCACACCAAAATCCAATCAGTCTTGATTTCTGTTGATTTTAATGCACCCAATGCCTTATTTCAAATCCCCATCACCTTTTACTTGACTAGAGTCAGAGTTCCGAACTAGTCTCCTTGCCTTCATTTCTTTCTGCCTCCATACTCTGTAGTGTATCCAGTTCTATTGTCTTTTGCAAATGCAAAATAATCAGAGTTCTCCTTTCTTAGAAAGATCTTCCAGTGGTAATCCACCACCCATAGCAGTGGTTTGTAATCATTTTTATCGCAGATCAATGTTATTTTCAAATAAATATCATATAAAAGCCTAATATCTATAAATAGATATGAGCTGTATTTTATTAGGATGAACTTATTTTGTAAGATATAAATGTATGACTTTATAAACTATTAAGAACATAATAGGGAGGTTTGGCAAAATTTAAAAATTCAAAATCATCAACAACGCAAAGATCAGCATTGTTTTTATATTTATTTCTCTATTTTATTTTATTGCACATATTTTTTTGAATTCTGATTCATATCATTAGGTAGCTACCAGTGAAAATGGTTTATTGCTTTTTCCAAAAAGTTCACCTTTCAAACTTAAACTATCATTCATTTAAAAAAAGATAGCTCCACTCTCACTGCTTCACTTGACTAGCTTTTAAAAAATAAATCAAATAAATAAATAAAGATAGCAAGATGCAAATACTAATGAGTTAACCTGTCAACACATATCACTTGGTTTCTGATTTTTACTTGGTTAAAATGTGGTACGTAGTATTTAGTTTGAGTGTGTATTTAAGATCTGTTTTTTTTTTTTTAAAAGAAAGTCAAATCAAACATTTGTGCAATCCTTCAATCTCCTCCTTAGAACCTTGTTACCATGGAATAGAGTTTGAAAGCCAGTGATCTAAATTCTAAACCCCAAATCCTCTAGTATTTAGCATGAAAATGTAAGATCCCATTTCATTTGGATTTTATCAATCTAGCTGCATTTCCCACCAGCGACAACGTTTCCTAACTCTATCTTCATCTTTCATAGGGTTATAGTTTTACACTAGTTATCTTCTCTGCCAAATGTGAATCCTGAACTACTGTCTTCTAACCTGAATTTCTATCAACTTAATTCCAAAGTTAAAACTTTAACTCTCTATGATGCTTTCTTTGAATGCGCTCATAGGACCTTGTATACACTTCTATCTTAAACTTGTGTTGTCTTGTGTGATAATCATCACTTCCTCTCAACTGTGAGCTCCTAAGAAGGGACTAATTTAACCATCCTGGAGTTCTCAGGGACTTTCAACATGCCTGCAATCTAGCAACCATTCCTTAAATGTTTTAAATTCATAAACTCATTTATTAATATTAATAATAATAACCAGTAGAGTAGCTAAAACTGTCAATTTGCATAAAGTTGTCAACAGATAATCCTCTCATTGATTGACACTTTAGGTTGATTAAGTACTAAGTAGCAATCACTCTCCTAAATCATGCTAATTTTCATTTTAACTTCATTTTTCTTTAATAATGGCCTCACCCACCAACATAGGAAAGCAGGATCACCAGCAAGAGAACGACAGCACAGATACATGGAATCAGGATCAGCAATAGGAACCGGAGGAAGTTAGAAGTCGCCAGCTTCTGAGAGCAGCCATCGCCTATGTTATTGTCATCAGCTCCCAAGACCTAAAGTAAAGGAGGAAAATGCAAAATGCTTTTAATATTACAAAACAACTCAGTGCATGCTATGACATTTTAGATTATAGCTATTCATTTAGAACAGCATAATTCCAAAAAGACTTTGCTGTTTGTGCTTTAGGATATGAAATGAGCTTAGTCACCAAATCATGCCAATAAATGAACAGATAACTGTACAGAGCAAACTATCTATTTCTGAAACATTTTTCAAGAGTATATGAACTTTAAACAATATCCCATTTTGCTTTTTTAAAACATAGTTGTCAATTTGGTATGATTCCAAAGGGCTATGAATTATCATGATAAAATCTTACCCTGGCCCAGAGCTATGATAGAAGTGAAGACTGCTTAATACAGTGATAAAAAATTGGTAACTAGGTATAGACAGGATATTATCCAGACTTCATTCTTTTTTGTCTCATTAGTCTAAACCAAATCTGAATGAATCTGGATAAAATAAGTTTTTGGTCATCAATAGTTCAGCCAGCCTCACTGTTACTGACCATGCATTTAGTGACAAGTTGAAATATAAGGAAGAGTCTGCCCTGATTGCCAACTAAATGCTAACAACTCTGAGGACATCCTCAGCTGTCCATGCTGCCCCTAGAGCCCATCCATTGTGAGAGGATGGTAAAGTGCAACAACGATGGTTCAGATAAAGTTCTTGTGTTCAAATGCTTCAAATTTTGCTTAGTTCAGTCTCTTGCCAGAAATGGTATCTGGAAATTCATTTATTACAAACGGGTAGCTTAGAGCAACGACATCTTCAAACGACATCTGAGATGGTACTAAAAGGGCTTTGAATCACTGCAAGAAACTCTTCTGGTCTTCTTAACGAAGGCATTTCTCATGACTCTCTTGGACTTCTGATGCATTTTCTCCTCTGACAGTTTCAGAACTTGCACTATAATCTCGGTGTAACTAACTCCTGAATCTCTCCTGCATGCTGAGCTCCTTTCAGTTACACCACACACTTCCAGTGCCTGTGGTTAGCAGCAGCTCTTCCCAACAAGTCCAAAACTAAGACGAACCTTCTCTGTCTCTCCATCTTCACACTAGTTCTCTTGACTTCCGTATTTCTGTTTACAGAAATTCCTCCATTCTGATAACCCAAAGATTCCCCATGTCATCATCCCCGTATGCCATACATCAACAGGTTTTGTTGGTTCTTCCTCTGTAATAAAAACCAAACTTTAAAAAAAAAATGAATGAGCTTTGGGGAAGACCCTTCTAATAAGCTGTCCTAACAGATTGGTCCTGTAATATTCTCAGGACTTCCTGACCACTTTTTAATTATTTCTCATGAATGCAAAGGCAACTTTGATGGGTTCTTCTCAATTACAAGGCATATATGTTTCTCCATTTCTGCTTTATTTCCCCTACATAAGAATATGGGTTCACTAACCATATTGCAAGCCGTGTTCACCACCTAATATGATTATACCTTATGTACTTTTAGTAAATCTCCATGACAGACATTATTTGAAATAACTTATGTTGTTAACTTGAGAAGAGCTTCATTTTCTAGGTTAATGTCTTACTGACTCATTTCCTCTGTACCTGGTTTAAGCTATCAGCCAATGTGTTATCATTTACAATTAATTTATAATTGATCTTCAAGAAGACATAGCACTGGCGCAATATAATATGAGATCTGTAATAGCACATTGATTACAACACTAACAACAACACTTATCTACAAAAAAAATCAGTAAATAAAGTGTGGGACTACCGGCCAACAAAGTTAGTGGCAGAAACAAATTGTTTATTTTATTTAATTATTGAACACCTACTAATTATAATAATAGTGATAGATATGACAGTGACTTCAAGCCACTGTCCCTCAAAAGCTCACAGTCTTGTAGGAGAGATGATATGTAACATGAATAATATAACTATATTGTAAGGTAGCAAATGATAAGTGCCATGAAACTTATAGCTAAAGTGCCATAAGAATTCAAAAGATAGAAATATGATTTCTTGCTGGAAGATCACGTAAGACATTGTAGAGAGAGCAACCCTGAATCAGCCATAATTCTGAGAAAAGTACCCCCGAAAAGGACTGTTATGGGTTTTAAAAAGCTGCAAAATATCTACAGAGAGGTAAGACAGTATGAAATGTATTTAACTTCTACAACAATGAAGACACTTCCTTGCTAAGGTGGTCACAGATGCATTATAGGGATAATGTCAGGTGATGAATTCACATTGGCTCATTACCATCTGGACTCCTGGAGCCAGATAAATCTCATTTAGCATTCATACTTAAAGTGTCAGTGGAGAAAATGATAGAGGCTCATTTTAATAGCTCAGCTAAGTATGTATCAACAAGTACTGGACCTCCAAAAACCGTACTCATGATTAGACCAAGTATTTTCTCAGTGACAAGAGAATTGATTGCTTTTTTCAAAGGGAGAGGAGGAAGAAATATGTAGAAGACATCAGCACTTTCTTCTTTAATAACTTGCATAACTTTCCTCTTGCATTCATGGCCACTTAGGACTGTTGCAAATACTACATTATACACAGGCCCTTGGAGTTTCCTCTGAACACAAGGCAACTCTCAAACTTCACTGCTGAGTAAATGCCAGGTGAAATAAACAACCAGAATCATCCTTAAGCTTTGTTTCAATGGACTCTAAATGATCCTCTCTCCGAATGGCATTCCTCTTCCACAAGGACCTTCCCCAGCCTTGAAACTAAGCTGAGCACAGGCACAGAATTCCATGGCTAGGGCAGGGAATGACACATCTGATTTGAACTGCACATTTCGTAAAGCATGTCATTCTTATGTTTTTGTTGGTGTTGTTTTTATTTTCGGTTTTGGTTTTTGGGTTTTTTGTTACTGTTTTGTTTTGAGACGGGGTCTCACTCTGTCACCCAGGCTGGAGTGCAGTGACATGATCTTGGCTCACGGCAACCTCTGCCTCCTGGGCTGAAGTGGTTCTCCTGCCTCAGCCTCCTGAGTGACTGGGATAAGAGGTATGCACCATCCATCGCTCCCAGCTAATTTTTTTTGTAGAGACAGGATTTCACCATGTTGCTCTGGCTGATTGCAAACGTCTGGGCTTGAGCAATCCACCCCTCTTAGCCTCCAAATTACTCTTATGTTTTGCTAATCTTGTTAGTGAAAATCTGTTTCTTGTATCTTAAGAACAGGCTGGGCGCGGTGGCTCACGCCTATAATCCTAACACTTTGGGAGCCTGAGGCAGGTGGATTGCTTGAGGTTAGGAGTTTGAGACCAGCGTAGGCAACGTGGTGAAACCCCGTCTCTACTAAAATACGAAAAATTAGCTGGGCAGGGCAGTGTGCGCCTGTAGTCCCAGCTACTCAGGAGGCTGAGGCAGGAGAATTGCTTGGACCCGGGAGGCGGAGATTGCAGTGAGCCAAAATCGCTCCACTGCACTCCAACTGGGAGGACAGAGCGAGACTCCGTCTCAAAAAAAAAAGGAACTAATTATTTTAAAAGTTGTCATGTTGTTTTGTATAATGTACACCGACTGGCACAATGTACCATTGTGCCACAATCCAAATGCCATCTTGGTGTCATCTGAGAGGCCAAAATGTCAAGATAGTCAGTTCTTCCTTCTTGAAGCACTTTCTTCCTTTGGCTTCTCTTTCTCCTACTTCTCTGGTCATTCTTTCTCTTTCTGGAGGCTCAGTTCTCATATTCACTCGTTCCCCAGGCAATGTCACCACACATATAACTTCACTTAGCAGCCCCCCATGGGTGACTGGAATCTTTAAATGACAACCATAGATCTTTCCTCTGATCTCCAGACCATTATATGCAACTGACCACTTGACATCTTCTCACTGGATGTTGCAAAAGTAACTCAAACCCAACAAGTCTGAAACCAAATAAACAAGTTTCATCCCCATATCTGGTATTCTTCCAGGGTTTGCTATCTCAAAAAAGGTAATTGCACAGCTATATTTGTCAGGTATATTTTGGGCACTTGGGATATATTAATATGCAAAATGAAACTCATAGATGCCACATTTTAGTAAAAAAAAAAATCACGTCTCACCTGAAATACTGCAAATGCTTCCTCCTGTCTGGTTTACCTATATTTATCAATGCACTCCCTAATCTGTTCTCCACACTATAGCCAGAGTAACAAAGAGGCTGTATTATCTTTGGATGATGAGAAAAGACAACATGAAAAATGACCCCAAAGCTGAACTAATTCAAGAACGCAGAGTCCGGAACCAGAGCTGATCATGAGAACCATGCACCCACACGGTATGGAGAGGGCTTTGGATTTACACAGTGTGTACGAGGTTTTGAGTTCATTTTATCAAGTTTGCAAAGGTCAAGGAGACCATCATTGACATTTCAAGTACATAAGTCTTTACCCTCTTTTACCTTCAGGCAGCATTTGACTTTGTCAACACATGGTACATTCTTGAGGGCATTTTCACAGCTGCAAATGGCAGAGAATATTTGAGACCTTGTTTGGAGGTCCTAGCAGGGAAGTGCAGCTACTTGAATACCCTTGACCAAAGATGGTCCTCATTTATCCGGGATGATCGTCCTCTTTGACTGAGCAAACGGCTTCAGGAAGGACACACATGGAGTGGTTAGGGAGGAAGGGGACACCTGCCTAGCCAGCCAGATCAGGCGAATCAACCCTGACGATCAATGGGGTGACTGATGTCACAGTCAAACTGCCCTCACATCCAACAGAGACTATTTGAATACAAGGAGCTACAGTCCTGTCAACCCCTCAGACAGAAGAATTACTCCCAATGTCAGAGCTGGGGCTTACCAAAGAGCCAATGAACCAGGTATCACTGACTAGTGGTTTTAAGTGGGTTTGTCCAGGTAATTCTTGGAGGTGGGAATAGCTGCCAACAACTAGGTTACTCTAAAGCAGGCGTTCACCCCAGAGGAAACCAAGTGAAAATTATTTTCTAATTGGTTGGGCTATCTTTTGGGGTAAATTTTACATCTTAAATATATAGAGCAGAGATCAGGAAACTATAGTCCATGGACCAAACTCAGTGCATGGAGTATTTTTGTACATAAAGTTTTATTGGCTACAGCCATGTTCATTCATTTATATTCTGTCTATACTGCTCTCCTGCTACTCCAACAACACTGGTAGTTGCAACAGAGATCATATGGTACTCAAAGCCTAAAATCTTCACTATCTGATCCTTTATAGAAAAAGTATGTGAGCCCCTGATGTAGTATATCAACATGTTTTTAAACTTCTATGTTTAATATGATAATCAAACTAAAATATAAATTATTTTAAGAAAACTGTATTTTTATCTCTTCATCAGGGCTTTTAACAAAATATGATATAATTGTACAGGGGGTAAATTGGCAGACAAAACTATTTGTTGCTGTAGTGCAAAGTTACTCCAGAAAAGGTTGAAAGATAAAAATAATCTTTAAGGTAGAAAAAAATTATCAAGACTATATGTGGACATAGTGGCTCATACCTATAACACCAGCACTTTGGGAGGCTGAGGCAGGAGCATCGCTTGAGCCCAGGAGTTCAAGACCAACCTGGACAATATAGTAGAGATGTAGACCTCATCTCTACAAAAAGAAAAAAATTTAATGTTAGCCAGGCATGGTGGGGCTTGCCTGTAGTCCCAGCTACTTGGGTGGCTGAGGTGGAGGACTGCTTGAACCCATGAGACTTGCAGAGAGCCAAGATCACACCACTGCACTCCAGCCTGGGAGACAGAGCGAGACCCCGTGTCCAATACACACATATATACATACTATATTTGCTACATTAGGAGAAAGGAAAACACTAGTTTCAGAAACAGTCTCAAGCTGAAATAGTACTACAACATACATCATAGATTATAGGAACCAACAAATACTCAGAAGATTTTAGAGCTAGAAAGTCCAAATTTAGTCCTGCTTCTTTCAAAATACAGTCATAGCATAAATTATACCAATTCAGTGTATTTCTCACCATATATGCAAATATTGCCCTTTTCTCATCTGTGAATGCCCTGTATCTAGAATGGCACCTGAACACAGTCAGGAGCGAGTGGATAAACACTTAGTGAATAAATGAATGAATAAAATTTTTTAAATAAAAATTACTTTGTACAGAATTATGCAAATAACTACTTCTTACAAAGTCTATTCCTAAATCATCCCAAAATCCTTGAAGTAGAAAATGTATTTGGCAAGAAGTAAAAAAATAGATAATAACCACAATTGCAGGCTAATGATAGGTGCACCTGTTGACTACTGCACAACTCCTTAAACCTTGGAATCGGATCAGCTACCACCACCAATCATTGCCTGCTCTACATGGATTCTTTCATAGCACAATTTTTGCATAGAAACTGCCAAGAACCCAGCCTTGTGGAGATAGCACAAGATCAAAAGGAATATAGCACAATCTAATGCTGAAACTGTGAGCTACCTCAAGCTAGCATTTCATTCGACGACCAACAAATGTCAAGTATTGCTGCATTTGCCTCAAAAATTAAAAATATCCAGTAAAGTCCTTCGAGTCACTGCAGCAACCTGCAGCACAACAGCACAGTTTGGAGACCATAGTCCTAGTCCTTGATTATTTATTTCTCCCGAAACCTAATTAAAAAGAAAAGAAAGGAAAACAAAACCTATTCTTTGACTATTCCAAGGTTTTGCCAAACATACGCTGTCTTTAGCTCTGAAAACAATTATATGCACTCAGAGAAACTGTCTACAAAGAGATTAACATCAGCTTGCTATTTCTTAAGGTACAGCATCAGACATGGAGATATGTTGATATTTTTATTTCGAATAAGATTTGTTTAAATTGCCATCAAAGATCAGGCAAACTTTAGGCAGCATTTAAACCATTTCTGATTAGCAGAATATTTTGAAAAGGGAAGATTAATTCTATCTGCGTAATGTGACATTATACCAGGGATTTTATTAGATACCAAGGTTATTCTTACCAAAATTAAATACTAAAATGTTCTTAATTAACATTACAAAATTGTGGAGACTTAGTTAATACAAGATAGTTAGTCAGCACAGTCTGAACTTTAGATACACGAACAGTACTCGCCAGAGGTTATCCTAATTTATATGCCAATCTGGTGGATTTAGTTAAAATTCTGTTTATTGCTTTGAAGTTTATATTACCAAGCCAAAATGCCAAACTGTTCACAAACCAAAATTAGAGTGTTCTTTTTTTTGTTTTTTGAGATGAAGTTTTGCTCTTGTTTCCTAGGCTGGAGTGAGTACAATGGCACGATCTTGGCTCAAAGCAACCTCCGCCTCCCGGGTTCAAGCGATTTTCCTGTCTCAGCCTCCGATGCGCCACCATGCCTGGCTAATTCTGCATTTTTAAAAGAGTTGGGGTTTCTCTGTGTTGGCCAGGCTGGTCTCAAACTCTCGACCTCAAGTGATCCACCTGCCTCAGCCTCCCAGAGTGCTGGGATTATAGGTATGAGTCACCATGCATGGCCAGAGTGTTCATTTTAACAGATGGGACTGTATACAAAATTATGTCAGAATTCAATGACCATTTGTCTTATCACAAAATATTTGCTTACATTGTTAAAAAAAAAAAAACTAAAAAGAAAAAATCATTCAAAATCAATACTAGTATTGGTTTGAGACAAATTAATACCTTAATTTTTCAGGTAGGAAGATGATAAGTTGCAAATATACTCTTCCATTTCAGCAAAGCAAGGACCAGCTTCAAGGATAATAAAGTCACTCCTACTGGTGTGTCCTAAACAAGACACAGAAGCTCCCTCTAAACACTATTAAGCTATCACATATTAATATACTCACGAACCTAAAGAAATGCAGACACTGAGACTCTACTTGCTGCTGGATATTCAACTTGGAAGTTTGTCCTGCACAACCATTATTCCAAAATGTGATTGGTGTTCTTTTTTCAGTCTTAGAGCTGGAGTTTTTCCAACCCATGTCCACTCTCTGTCTATAGAGCAAAAGAAGTCCATTGTTACCCCTTCATTTAAGATGAAAAATGGCCAGTGCTAGATGCTTCCCACTCCGTTCTTAAAAAATTATGAAAGTGACCTTTACATGAATTCAAAGTAGATTTGTTGAGTAATAGATTAATAATATAGATACTTCTCAAGCTGCATCTGTCAATTCTCTACAATAATAGCTCTCACTCAACCAGTAAGTAAAATGCCTCCTAACTCATCCATCAGTGAATTATTCCAAACTCAAATATCTTCTGTTGTGATGTTTGTTTTTAATATCCCAGGAAGCATAAAGAACAAGCATCTGGTTTCCAGTAAGTATTTTCATCTCATTTTCTGGCATTTAATTGAAGCATACGAAGTTCAAATAACTCATGCACTTTCTCAAAATGAAATTACTCAGTTCACACCAGAACACATGGTTCTGCAAGCCAACCCTGCCCACATTTTTCCTTTGAAAATTAACAAAATAACAGCACCAGATAGTCCTCTCCAAAATTTCAGATTCACATATCCCAGAACGTAGATTCAATATGGAGACTAAATACCAACAAAATATGTATCCTCTCAAGAAGACTTCATAATAATAACCCAGTACCCAGGCAGCATATCTCATCAGCATTTCTGTTTTGAGGATAGCATTGCTTAGTTGAAGTCTGAACTGTGAGAGAGAATACTGGAATGTTTCAAAGGCAACTTGTACAATATTGTCTCTGCCACTGAAAATCTAGGTGACCTTGTAAAGTCATCTTCTCATCTTAAGTGTATCTCCATATCTGTAAATAAGGCATAAAAAGGTCTTTTTCCAACCACAAACATTTCAAATGTAAAGTGAAATTAATAAAGCAAAAGAAAAATGAAAAAAAAATGTTTCTTTCAACTTCACAAAGCTCAAGAGTCCTGGTGTTTTTTTTTTTTTTTTAACACATAGCTCAGAGTTTACTCAATTTAGTTTCCCTAGAGGAAAGTTATTATCTTTATTTAAATGAGGAGATATTTTCAGAGGCAATAGGAGAATTGTTTAGCCTTTTAGGTAAACTCTGTTTTCTTCAGAGCATGGTGGGAGGGTCATATTTCTGTAATAATTACAGAAGATGATCTTGGGAAGAAACAGTAGGCTCTTCATTATCAAGACAAGATAGATAAATAAATAGGATCCTGTGTGCTTTTTGGAGATGACTTTGCCCTCAATCTCAAACTTGCCAATACTATCATTTTACGAAAGACACAAACTTTAAAGTAATAAAGTTTCCTTTTTAAGATAGATATAATATCAGAACTCTTTCTACATATATTAGAGAGTCTTAAAGGTCATTTATCACTTTGTATTTTTTAAAACAAGAGAGAGGACTCGGGGGGAAAAGAGGGTTGGGTTATCCATTCCTCGAAATTAAATATTTGAAATTTATTTACAAAAATATTTTAAATGTCATATTTCGATTATTTGTTACTATATTCCTAAGAAAGCTGTGGCAAAATCCAAGGAGTCTAACATTGAAAACAAAGCCAAATCTACATTTCATTTAGCACTAAGGAGGCTCTCGAATCTTTGCAACTCTTAGAAACTTAATTGACTCACTGATCCTGTAACAATGGAAATGTTGTGACTTTTAAAAATTGAAACAGATTGTCAAAGTGAATAGAGAATTAAAATATTGACTTTCTACAGCTGAAAATAATCAGGGAAAGCACCCAAGACAAAATGGATTTTCTGCTCTACAACAATTCATTTCAGGCATTTCAATGTAAAGTAAAACATAAACAGATGTCAAAAACAATTAACCTACTGAACCTACCTGCTGAAAGGAATCCTGCAATGAAAAAATACAAGTAATGATGTTATGAATTAGATGAAACAGTAATTTCTTTTTGAATACCTAAAGCAAAAGATGAATTCCAAACTTAACATTTATCATATGTTTTGCTGTATTACCATGAATATTCCAGTTGAAAAATAAGAAATTCTATGTTGAAGTTTCCATTACAAAACACATCCATGTGACATGTTAAAATCTCACTAATTTGGTTTATTCCACAAATGCTTATGTAACATCTATTCTGTGTTATAGGGCTATAAAGATGAAGAAAACAGTCCCTGTCCTCAGGGAGTTAACGGCCTACCTCCAAGAAGATCTACAACTTCACAGGAGACTTCAATACCCTGTGACTAGGACAGTAATGCAGACATGTAAAAAGCACAACAACAAATTATCCATAGGTGCAGAGTGAACTTTTGTACCAAAACAACAATATTTCTTGAGCATGCATTCCATTGAGCCTCAAAGCACATGTCTGTTGGTTGAAGGAGGAGGGCTGTCCCTTGTATCCAGAGCCCTTGTATCCAAATTTTCACATCAGTGAAAAATTGTCCTTCTCAGAACATCAATTATGTTGCCAAAGAGAAGCAACATAATTGATGTTCTGAGAAGGACAATTTTTCACTGATGTGCTCTCCCACATATTGCAGAACATTTGGCATCCCTGGTCCACCACCTAATAAATGCCAAACATAGAGCATGCACACACACACACGCACACGCACACACACACACACACACACACACATCATGATCAACAAATAGCTCCTACTTTATTTCCAAATGTTCTTTAGAGTACTACCTTCCGTAGTTGAGAACCACTTGGGCCATTCAGCAATCATCTATTGAGTAATATGGCGTGGTCAGCTTGGCTCTCTGGATACAAGGCACAGCCCTAAGGAAGCAACCTGTTCCCACTTCCTATAAACATTAACTAACACTAGGTTCTTTAGGTAAATACTAAGGCTTATGCCTTTTTTCCACAGAGGTATGGTACATTTTTTAAAAACTAACCATTATGTCTCTTAAGTGTGTGTGACCATCACCCTACCTGGAACACAACAAAGAACACAGAATTTTAATGTCAACATCAATTAAATAGCAATCAAAAAGAAATGACAGAATATATGAAGTCCTTTAAAACCTAACATCTACTACTCTTGAACCAGAAGTCTTGAGGCAGTATGGAGTGGCATTCGGGGGGAACAGTACACGTGGAGTGATTATTTCTTGGGCTGGCAGAGCATGAGGCTTTAAGCCTTGGTGGACCCATACCAAACATGGTCCATGTAGGATTTTAGACTTTGGACAGTCTCTGCAGCCTAAGTCAGTTCCCTCAAAAAACAGGCCCAGTGTTTCAGCTGTGGCTGAGGTAGGATCAAGTTTTTAGCTTCTGGAGGTGAACAGGATGAAAGATGCTTCCTGGAAAGTACAAAACAGCTGAGATCCTTTAGTTCTCAAGAAGTAGATGTGAGCTTCTAGTTTCGACTATTTGTGCCAATCTTAAGATAAGTGTTGACTTGAAGAAAGGTTGCCTCAAATCCCATTCCTCCTTATTTTATTTTAAGTTACATTCTGGGCTATGGAAAGAAACAGGCAAGAGAAGGTCTCAATCCTTAAGATGCACAGAGTTTGCTCACAGGTTCTAGCTACCCTCCATCACATGACCCTAAATTCACTCTGGATTTGTTAAACAAATAATCTCTGACCCTGGTGCTAGACTTCATAGACCTAATTCATGGATTCAGCTATAGATTTATCCTTCCACAAGTGGCAGATTTCATTTGAAAACATTATCATCATGTATTCCTTCTTCTTGGGGTGAAGTAGGACCATAACTCAATAAAATTTTTGCAAATGCAAAGACTAAAAAGGCAATTCAAAGGCCTGTGCATTAAACATCCCATTTCTACAGAATGTTTATCTCAGGAGATCAAAAAATATCTGGAAATGTTTGAAAAACATAGTTCAGTCTTATTTTCAGAAAAAAAAGAGTTGACTAAACTACTAAATTAGAGGAAGAGATAGGTTTCCTTAAGAGAAAGGTTGAGTTTTGAGCAGGTAGGCTGAGCATATAAAAAGGAAAAAGTGGGACTCTGAAGGTCTGTGTGGATAGATATAGACGAGCAAAGAGTTGTACCCAGGTCTAATATGCTTAAAGAGTTTATTGGAAAGCGAGAGGTGCTTCTGAGAGTTACTAGGCAATAACGTATGGCCGGAACCCAAAGAAATCAAAGGAAGAAATACAGGATCTCAGAAAAAAAATGGATTGACTGTTCTGAAAAAGTCAAGGATCTGAGAAATTACTAAAAGGCAGTTTTTGAAAAGCTGCAGATAGACATTTGATTGTAAGAACAACTGAGAAACCATGCCTAAAAGATTGGACAACTGGCCAGGCACGGTGGCTCACACCTTAATCCCAGCACTTTGAGAGGCCAAGGAGTGTGGATCACTTGAGTTTAGGAGTTCAAGACCAGCCTGGGCAACATGGCAAAACCCCATCTCTACCAAAAATGCAAAAATTAGCCAGGCGTAGTGGCGCACTCCTGTGGTTCCAGCTACTTAGGAGGCTGAGGTGGGAGGATCTCTGGAGCCCAGAAAGGCAGTGAGCTGTGACCATACCACTGCACTCCAGCCTATGTGACAAAGCAAGATGCTGTCTCAAAAAAAAAAAAAGACTGGACAACTATGCCAAGCGACTACTGAAAATATGGATATATTGGACAGAGTAAGATCTGGAAAATCAACATAAAATTCTCCAAGATTTCTTAGGCATCAAGTTTCAGCCTGATGCAGATTTTATAGGTGGGTACATAAGTATTGTCTATATAATATAAAGGAAAATTTATGGAATTAGGAAAAAGGGAAGACATAGCAAAAATGAAAAATATTTAAATGGGAGCTGGACAACCCATAATAGATTGAGTCCAAGCCTAGGTTAGATGCAGACATGGTAGGAGAACACCTTCTGGGTGGGAATTAGCCAATTCAGGAGGATAATGGTAGACAAGATTTACTTGAACGTGAAAGCTTTTGGCAGACCCAGAATCTACTGATCTCATATTTCTGACTATGGGAGACTTCATAGAGGAGGTCTAGAAGAGAAAGAAAAAGATCATGGCCAGAAAGCAAAGAGAAACTAAAAGCAAATCCAGCAAAGATTACTGAAACTACAAAAAATATAGATGGAAAATGACTAAATTAAGAAGGAAGTTAAACTCTTGCAAACTCAATTGGGCCTTCCTAGAGGAAGAGGGGATAAACAGAGACAAAAAAATAGCCAGGGAAAGACAATCTGTCCACAATGAGTAACAAAGACTAATGTGAGGAACCAACCATTCCTAGGTAAAAAAGCAGGAGACAGAAGCAGTGAGAGATATGGAGGGAATCACAGTCTCCCCAAAATGGGAAGGATAACAGGAGAGGAGAAATGATCCTATTCACCTTAACTGGGTAAGGGTTTCACAAGATCCTGATTTGGAAGCAAAGATCAGAGGCATCCTGCATCTCATCTATGTACCTTGATGCCTATAATTAATCTTGTTCTCTCCCATTAATTCCCACCAGCCTTCTACCTCCAAATTCTAGTCTTTCTAGCACCTGCCTGCTTTCCTGCCCTTAGGATCTGTGAGACACCAAATAAGCCTAAGATAAATCCTCTTCTTTGGTTTAGCCAATTCTAAGAGGTTTTCATAACTTACAATCATTAGAATGCTACCAAATACAGAATGCCTCCCAATAATTTTACAGACCATTCAGGAGGATCCTAATTGAAGCTGCTATTACAATCCTGAAGCCAAATAAACAGCCCCATCTCCCAGGGTGTGGGGAATGTCCAGGGTATAAAAGTGCCTGACTCCGGAAAGTGTCAATTTCCTCCCCTCCTGACACGAAGCGAACCAAAACCACTCTGCACTTCTGTAACTGCCCCTTGCCCAGAAAATGAGCTCACAATAAAACATTTAAAACACATGAGAAAGGGATCTGTCAAACTGTGCTAAGAGGTAGAAATAGAATATGGACAAGTCAATAGTCCCTGTCCTTATGGAATATACAAACTATCAAGGGAAAAATAGGGTCAATTGTTACGCAAATATTCATTTAATGACAATTGTGATTAATGCTGTAGATTGAGTCATACTTTTTATGAATTAAAAAGATGCTATAGAAAGTACAGTGTAAACAATTTATGGTAATGTAAAAAAAAGAACAAACTGACTTTAACTTTTTTATTAAAATATATTCAATTTAACTACAACAGAGAGCAGCCTTATGTTGAAAATACTTCAATGATGAGGAATATTAATAATTATTTACTATAGGGACATATATATAAATTATTAGAATTATTTTTTCAGTCATAATCATTTACCTTCCCTCCTTCTTTTCACTGATAGTTTTAAATATTTTAAATAATATGTTAATATATACTTATAATAAAAACTGTACTGAATGTTTAATATTTATGATCAGAGTTCAAGGTATTAAGAATTAAACATTTTCTAAAATTATAAGAAGTTGATAAAAAGAAAAAGGGTTTTGAGACTATAGGTCCCATTGTTCCATCCATCACAGTTTTCAATTTTGTTTTGACATCTTTCCATAGTTGGTATTCCCAAGCAAGAAAATATTTTTTAAATGGTAATACAACATCTGTCAATTGTCTCATTTCTTCCCAGTGCTAAAGTTATCTGTACTTTGAGACAAAACCAAAGATACAAATGATAAATGTTTTAAACTATGTATGATATTATAGCTGCACCTAATTTGCTTATGGAAAGACAAATCTCCAGATCCAAATTAAAACAGACTAATTTAAAAGTCTTCTATAAATGTTTAATACTTGCCTAACTTTCATGTATTGACTTTTATGCTTTTCAAAGAAAACACAATTAAGAATTGTGGATGTGAATTAAGGGATTATAAATAATCCTATCTTCAATTGAAGAAGTTGGGGGAAATATTTCATTTTGTAAATGTAAGACTAAATTGTATATTAACAGTATGCTAAATTGTTCACTACTTTCAAAAAGAAAAAAATGTCCATGACTACAGATAAAATTTGTCTTAGAGTAAATTTTTTAAAAAATCACACATACAAAAGGAAAAAATCTGCAATTATTAAACAAAATTTACTTACTTTTTTTCCTTTTTTAAAAATTTAAAACACACACATTTACAGAAGAGTTGAAGTTACAATACAAAGAACTTTTCTTCAGACCCATTTGAGACTAAGTTGCTAACCAGATGCCTCACTGCACCAAAATATATTAATGGATATTTCCTGCAAACAAGGACATTCTCCCGCCTAAGCACAACACAGCCATTAAAATGAGGAGATTAGACTGATACATTGCAGCCACCTAATTCTCAGGCCCCATTGGTTTTTCCATTAGCCTCAATAATACCCCTTCTGCCAAAAGGATCTAATTTAGAATTACAATTACATTTGGTTTTCGTGTCTCTTTAGTTTTCTTAAGTCTTTCCTTGTCTTTTATGACTTTCACACTTTTCTAAATTATAGGCCAGTTATTTTGTAGAATGTTCCTCAGTTGTGGTTTAGGATTAAATTCAGGCATCTTTGGGAGAAATAACACAAAAGTGATGTTGCATTGTTCTCATTGAATCCTATCAATTTGTCCTTTTGTTGATGACAGTCGTATCCATCACATAATACTGTTGGTGTGAGTCAAGCCTCCCATTGTGGAGAGGTACTTTGAAACTATGTTAATATTCCATCCCTTCAAACTTTCTATTTCTTTTTTTTTCTTTTCTTTTCCTTTTTTTTTTTTTTGAGACAGAGTCTTGCTCTGTTGCCAGGCTGGAGCACAGTCGCACGACCTTGGCTCGCTGCAACGTCCGCCTCCCAGGTTCAATCAATTCTCCTGCCTCAACCTCCTGAGTAGCTGGGATTACAGACACACGCCACCACGCCCAACTACTTTTTGTATTTTTAGTAGAGACAGGGTTTCACCATGTTAGTCAGGATGGTATGGCTCTCTTGACCTCGTGATCCACCCACCTCGACTTCCCAAAGTGCTAGGATTACAGGCGTGAGCCACCGCGCCTGGCCCCATTTCTCTTTTTATTTGCTTACATAAGCATGGGCTCTTGTTTTCCTATTTCATTCAATGGTTTATAATTTATTACTATCATAATTTACTTAGATCCTCAATTTGTTCTCCATTTGACCAATGGGAGTTCATTAAATCTTGATGCAGTATGCGTCATCATTCTTTGAGCATTTCCTTGCTTTTTGGAACAAGATGTTTTGGATTCTTCTGGTACTTGCCTTGCATCACCCTTGGAATCAGCCATTTCTCCAGATCCTCTTTCCTTTTTGTAGAAAATGACATTTAAAAAACAAGATCTGATGGCCTCCGGGTGTGCATAGGATGCGCTCATATTTCCTGGGGTGTTGCTGTTCCCAGTTTCTCTCAGTAGAAAGAGCTTTATGGAAAAATGTATTTATATGGTGTGTGCATTCACATATGTACACATACACATAGGCCTCTGTGTTTATTTCTATATCTATCTTTACTCACTTAAAGCCATACAGTTATACCCACATCTCCAATTTCAATCTCATATCACAGAGGTCCAGATCTGCTATACTTTCTATATTTTTTAACTCCTTTTCCAACAGGCAGAAAGCTGGCTTATTGTTAATGCATTTAATTGCCTGATCAGTTCCCCAGTCTGTAATTTCCCATGTCCCAGCCCCAGCTGCCATGTGGGCACCGTGCTCACCCTGTTCTAGACGCAATGCTCATTCTGCCCTGGCTCTCCCACGCATGGACACCTTCCTCCTCCTACTCAGACCCTGACCCCCAACTGAGGTTGACCTCCACACACACCATCCTTACCCTGCTTGGGCACCAATATGCTCTGCCGGCCACCTGTCCTTGTTGATGTGGCTGGCATGCTGCTGTCCCTCCCCACACCTCAGAACCTACCTTACTCTGTCCACTGAACAAATTCAGGACTGAGTTGTTCACCAAGGGGCAAGAAATAGGAAAATCCAAAGTTTTGAAATCTATGGAAAGCAATCAATGCTATTCCTTTTTTTTTAACTCCTTTTTTCTCCTAAAGCATATATAAAAGAGGAATAAAAATATAAGTTCACTTTTAGGAGGGACTGACATGAAATGATTTCAGAATATTGTTAGTTAGGAATATATATCTCTTATCCAAAGAGTGTTTTTCTTCCTCTTACATTCAGTTAATAGAGGTAATGTTAAACAACAACAGAAAAAAACACACACACACAGTGCTACCAGGAGGCCAGTCAAACAGGTAATCTGAGCTTGTCATAAAACAGCTCAGGCCACTGACCAAGGCACACACAGGTGAGATCTTCCAGGTCCTCTGCTGGGGCCACTTCATGGTCTCACCAGGATGCCTTAAGAAAGGTCTTTATTTTTTCCTTTCTTTCTTTCTCCTTTCCTTACTTCCTTCCTCTCTCTCTCTCTCTCTCTCTCTCTCTCTCTCTCTCTCTCTCTCTCTCTTTCTTTTCTTTCTCTCTCTCTTTCTTTCTTTTCTTTCTTTCTCTCTGTCTCTCTCTTTTTCTCTCTCTTTCTTTCTTTCTTTGAGACAGAGTCTCAGCATGTTGCCTAGACTGGTCTTCAACTCCTGGCCTCAAGCAATTCTCCCTCTTCAGACTCCCAAACTGCTGAGATTACAGGCATGAGCCACCATGCCCCAGGTTCATCTCTGTTTTAATTCAACCAGGATAGGAAACTCAATTTTACTGTTACGATTCTATTGTTCTGCAGAAGAAGGCAGAATAAAAATCACCACAGGCCAGATTAGACAGATTAGAGCTGTATATCCACGTCTAGATTTTGAATTCAAAAAACCACAAAGGCCAATGAGAAAGAGAAAGCTATACTCTAAAGTTTGCCCTAACCTCTTTAGAGAATGACACTGGACACAGCCAGACAGTCCTTCAGTCATTTCTGGCTTGAAAAATCCCTTCCCACTCTGCCTTGTTTACCCAAAGTGGGCAGCTTTGAAGGGCCTCCCTAGGGCTATTTTTAATCTGGTATTTTCTGCTTACAGACTTTCCACCAGGGCAGCCCCAGGTCTGGGGAGTCACTCCAGCTGGGAAATGTGAGCACACGGCTGGCCTGTGGCAAATGAGGTATTTTTAACTAAGACTTGAGAAGCTCAGAATTGTCATCTGTTTCAGACCTCAGGGTGCAAGATAGAAAACAGAGCCAAGCAAGAGAGGCTGTGCGGACTCTCCAGTTCCTTAGCAACCAATTGCTGGGCTTGTTGCTGGAGAAGGGCTCCGTCAGTGTTCTGATCAGCAATGGAAAGCCAGCCTCAGAGGCTTTCCTGGCAATTATGTGATCCCCTCCCCATAGAACTGAGGCCTCGGAGTCCCTCTTGCAGGCGAGGTATTCTGCTGAGCTCTCCCACACCTATCTGCAGCTAATTAGCATCACCTGGGACTTGTTAGACACGTGAATTCTTGGGTCTCAACCCAAACCTGTTAAATTAGAAACTGACAATGGGACCCAGCGATCTGTGTTGGATCAGACCCTCCAGGTAATTCTCATGCACACGAAAGTTCCAGAATCACTGGCCTAATCACACATTCACTAACATTCATAGATGAAGATGTAAGAAGATCTAAGAGTAACACTTGCATCCCACCAAGCCCATATTGCAGTAATTCTTTTAAATGAATAGACTGTTTTTAGAACATTTTACATTCACCAAAAAAAAAAAAGTAAGCAGACAGTAAAGAGTGCCAGTAAGGGAGGGGGTCCAAGATGGCCGAATAAGAGGCAGCTCCAGAACACAGCTCCCAGCGAGAGAGACACAGAAGCCGAGTGGTCTCCACAATTCCAAACAAGGTACCAGGTTCATTTTGTGGGTCTGGTTGGACAGTGGTTATAAACCAAATAGGGCAAATTGAGGCAAGGCAGGGCACTGCTTCACCCAGGATGTGCATGCAATGGACCAGAGGACGGGGGGATCACCCGCTCTGGGACTTCAGTTCAGATACAGCGCTCCACCCAAGCCCTCTACAACCCACAAAACAGGAGATCATCACCAGGCTGAAAAGCCTCAGCCAGCTGCCTGAACAGGGAAGAACAGCAACTTCAGCCCGTGCCGGGGCTGTCAGCATAGATCTAGGTGGAAGCACTGGCTGACACTGAAAAAGTCAAAAAGCCAGTGTGATGGAGCTACCTGCCTCCTAGTAAGAAGGGGAACTGAAAGCAGGGAAACAGGCCATACAGCAGGATGGGTCTCCCCCTACAAAGCCTAGCAGGCTAAAACACTCCCAATTCAGAGTTTAGCAGCCAGAATATTATTTAGAGAGCGACCAGGAACCAACGAGCTCAGTTGGGGGGGGGGGGGGGGAAGGGCAGCCACCATTGCAGAAGCCAGCCTAATTTTCCTGAATAAACATAAGATGCAGGAAAAATATGCAGCAGCCCCACTGAATCCGTGGCAGCCCAGCAGCGCCTCTGCAGACAGACAAAGGAAAGGCCACCTCCCCAAGCAGCTAGCTGAGATCAAAGCTATATAAATCCAACAAGATGGGAAGAAACCAGTGCAAGAAGGATGAAAACATCAAAAACCAGAAAGCCTCTCCCCGACCACGAGATCACAGCTCCTCACCAGCAAGGGAACAAAGCATGGAGAATGAATTTGATGAACTGACAGAAGCAGGCTTCAGAAGGTGGGTAATAACAAACTTCTCAGAGTTAAAGGAACATGTTCTAACCCAATGCAAAAAATCTAAAAACCCTGAAATAAGGTTAGATGAAATGCTAATTGGAATAACCAGCTTAGAGAAGAAATTGATGGAGCTGAAATGACTTGATGGAGCTGAAATTACTTGATGAAGCTGAAAAACAGCACAAGAACTTGATAAAGCATACACAAGTTTCAATAGCTGAATAGATTAAGCAGAAGAAAGGATATCAGAGATTGAAGATCAACTCAATGAAATAAAATGAGAAGGCAAAAAGAGTGAAAAAAGCGTGAAAAGAAATGAACAAAGCCTCCAAAAAATATGGGATTATGCAAAAAGGCCTAATCTACGCTTGATCAATGTACCGGAAGATGACGGGGAGAATGAATTCAAGCTGGAAAACACTCTTCAGGATATTATCCAGAAAAACTTCCCTAACCTAGCAAGGCAGGCCAACATTCAAATCCAGGAAATACAGAGAAAACCACAATGATACTCTTATAGAAGAGCAACCCCAAGGCACATAATCATCAGATTCACCAGGGTTGAAATGAAGGAAAAAATGCTAAAGGCAGCCAGAGAGAAAAGTCAGGTCACCCACAAAGGGAAGCCCATCAGACTCACAGCGGATCTCTTGGCAGAAATCCTACAGGCCAGAAGAGAGTGGGGGCCAATATTCAACATCCTTAAAGAAAAGAACTTTCAACCGAGAATGTCATATCCAGCCAAACTAAGCTTCATAAGTCAAGGAGAAATAAAATCTTTTATGGACAAGCAATTGCTGAGAGGCTTCGTCACTACCAGACCTGCCCTACAAGTGCTCCTGAAGGAAGCACTGAACACAGAAAGGAAAAACCAGTTCCAGCCACTGCACAAAAGAACCAAATGGTAAAGACCAACGATGCAATGAAGAAATTACATCAACCAAAGGGCAAAACAACCAACCAGTAACAAAATGGCAGGATCAAATTCACACATAACAATATTAACATTAAATGTAAATGGACCAAATGCCCCAATAAAAAGACACAGACTGGCAAATTGGATAAAAATACATGAATCATAGGTGTACTGTATTCAGGAGACCCATCTCCCATGCAAAGACACACATAACTCAAAATAAAGGGATGGAAGAAGGTTTACCAAGCAAATGGAGGCAAAAAAAAAGTAGGAGTGGCAATCGTAGTCTCTGATAAAATGGACTTTAAGCCAAAAAAAATCCAAAGAGACAAAGAAGGGCATTACATAATGGTAAGAGGATCAATACAACAAGAAGAGCTAACTATTCTAAATATATATGCACCCAACACAGGAGCACCCAGATACATAAAGCAAGTCCTTAATGACTTGCAAAGAGACTTAGACTCCTGCACAATAATAGTGGGAGACTTTAACACTCCACTGTCAATATTAGACAGATCAACGAGACAGAAAATCAACAAGGAAATCGAAGACTTGAACACAGATCTGGACCAAGTGAACTTAATAGACATTTACAGAACTCTCAACTCCAAATCCATAGAATAAACATTCTTCTCAGCACCACATCCCACTTACTCTAAAATCAACCACATCATTGGAAGTAAATCACTCCTCAGCAAATGCAAAAGAATGGAAATCATAACAAACAGTCTCTCAGACCACAGTGCGATCAAATTAGAACTCAGGATCAAGAAACTAGCTCAGAACTGCACAGCTTCATGGAAACTGAAAACTGGCTCCTGAATGTTGACAGGATAAACAATGAAATGAAGGCAGAAATAAAGATGTTCTTTGAAACCAACAAGAATGAAAACACAATGTACCAGAATCTCTGGAACACATTTAAAGCAGTATCTAGAAGGAAAATCATAGCTATAAATGCCCACATGAGGATCAAGGAAAGATCTAAAATTGACACCCTATCATCAAAATTGAAAGAGTTAGAGGAGCAAGATCAAAAAAAAAAAAACTCAAAAGCTAGCAGAAGACAAGAAATAACTAAGATCAGAGCAGAACTCAAGGAGATGGAGACAGAAAAAACCCTTCAAAAAATTAACAAATCCAGGAGCTGGTTTTTTGAAAAGATCGACAAAATAGACCACTAGCCAGACTAATGAAAGAAAAGAGAGAAGAATCAAATAGACATAATAAAAAATGATAAAGGAGACATGACCACTGATTCCACAGACATACATACTACCATCAGAGATTACTACAAACAACTCTATGCACACAAACCAGTAAACCTGGAAGAAATGGATAAATTCCTGGACATGTGCACCCTCCCAAGACTAAACCAGGAAGAAGTTGAAACCCTGAATAGACCAATAACAAGGGCTGAAGTCGAGGCGGCAATTAATAGCCTACCAACCAAAAAAAGTCGAGGTCCAGACGGGTTTACAGCTGAATTCTACCAGATGTACAAAAAAGAGCTGGTACCATTCCTTCTGAAACTATTCCAAACAATACAAAAAGAGAGAATCCTCCCCAATTCATTTTATGAGACCAACATCATCCTCATACAAAAACCTGGCAGAGACTCAACAAAAACAGAAAACTTCAGGCCAATCTCCATGATGAACATAGATGCAAAAATCTTCAATAAAATACTGGCAAAATGAATGCAACAGCAAATCAAAAAGCTTGTCTATCATGATCAAGTAGGCTTCATCCTGGGGATGCAAGGCTGGTTCACGAGTCTATAAACATAGTCCACCACATAAACAGAACCAAAGACAAAAACCACATGATTATCTCAATAGATGCAGAGAAGGCCTTCCACAAAATTCAACAGCCCTTTATGCTAAAAACTCTCAATAAAGTAGGAATTGATGGAACGTATCTTAAAATAATAAAAGCTATTTATGACAAACCCACAGCCAGTATCATACTGAACGGGCAAAAACTGGAAGCATTCCCTTTGAAATCTGGCACTAGACAAGGATGCCCTCTCTCACCACTCCTATTCAACATAGTATTGGAAGTTTCTGCCAGAGCAATCAGTCAAGAAAAAGAAATAAAGAGCATTCAATTAGGAAAGGAGGAAGTCAAATTGTCTCTATTTGCAGATGACATGATTGTATATTTGGAAGACCCCATTGTCTCAGCCCCAAATCTCCTGAAACTGATAAGCAACTTTAGCAAAGTCTCAGGATATAAAATCAATGTGCAGAAGTCACAAGCATTCCTATACACCAATAACAGACAAACAGAGAGCCAAATCAAAAGCGAACTCACATTCACAATTGCTACAAAGAGAATAAAATACCTAGGAATACAACTAACAAAGGATGTAAAGGACCTCTTCAAGGAGAACTACAAACCACTGCTTAAGGAAGTAAGAGAGAACACAAACAGATGGAAAAGCATTACATGCTCATGGTGGGAAAGAATCAATATCGTGAAAATGGCCATACTGCCCAGAGTAATTTATAGATTCAACACTATCCCCATTAAGCTACCAATGACCTTCTTCACAGAACTGGAAAAAAAAACCACTTCACAGAATCAAAAGAGAGCCCACCTAGCCAAAACAATCCTAAGCAAAAAGAAGAAAGGCTGGAGGTATCATGCTGCCTGACTTCAAACTATACTACAAGGCCACAGTAATCAAAGCAGCATGGTACTGGTACCAAAACAGAGACATAGACCAATGGAACAGAACAGAGGCCTCAGAAGCAACACCACACATCTAAAATCATCTGATCTTTGACAAACCTGACAAAAACAAGCAATGGGGAAAGGATTCCCTGTTTCCGTGTTGAGAAAACTGGCTAGCAAATATGCCGAAAGCAGAAACTGGACACCTTCCTGACACCTTACACTAAAATTAACTCCAGATGGATTAAGATCTAAACATAAGACCTAACACCATCAAAACCCTAGAAGAAAACCTAGGCAAAATCATTCAGGACATAGGCATAGGCAAGGACTTCATGACTAAAATACCAAGAGCAATGGCAACAAAAGCCAAAATAGACAAATGGGACCTAATTGAACTCCAGAGCTTCTGTACAGCAAAAGAAACAATAATTAGAGTGAACTGGCAACCAACAGAATGGGAAAAATTTTTGCAATCTACCCTTCTGACGAAAGACTAATATCCAGAATCTACAAAGAACTAAAACAGATTTACAAGAAAAAAACAAACCCATTCAAAAGTGGGCAAAGGACATGAACAGAGACTTTTCAAAAGAAGACATATATGAAGCCAACAAACATACGAAAAAATGCTCATCATCACTGGTCATTAGAGAAATGCAAATCAAAACCACATTGAGATACCATCTCACGCCAGTTAGAATGGCGATCATTAAAAAATCTGGAGACAACAGATGCTGGAGAGGATGTGGAGAAATAGGAACACTTTTACACTGTTGATGGGAGTATAAATTAGTTCAACCATTGTGGAAGACAATGTGGTGATTCCTCAAGGACCTAGAAATAGGAATACCATTCAACCCAGCAATTCCATTACTGGGTATATATCCAAAGGATTATAAATCGTTCTGTTATAAAGACACATGCACATGTATGTTCACTGCGGCACTGTTTACAATAATAAAGACTTGGAACCAACCTAAATGTCCATCAATGATAGACTGGATAAAGAAAATGTGGCACATATACACCATGGAATACTATGCAGCCATAAAAAATGATGAGTTCGTGTCCTTCATTGGGACATGGATGAATCTGGAAACCATCATTCTCAGCAAACTGACACAAGAACAGAAAACCAAACAAACACCCATGTTCTCACTCATAGGCGGATGTTGAACAGTGAGAACACGTGGACACAGGGAGGGGAGCATGGCACACTGCGGTTATCTGGGGGGGTAGGGGAGTGACAGCAGGAAGTGAGGAGGGTGGGGAGGGATAACATGAGGAGAAACAACAGATATACGTGATGGGTGGATGAAAGCGGCAAACCACCTTGCCATATATGTACCTATGCAACAATCCCGCATGATGTGCACATGTACCCCAGAACCTAAAGTAAATTTTAAAAAAGTAAATTTTTTAAAAAAAGAGTGCCAGTAACTTTTTCAAACCATTGCTTTTTTTTTGGAGATGGAATCTCACTCTGTCACCCAGGCTGGAGTGCAGTGGTGTGATCTCAGCTCACTGCAACTTCCACCTACCAGGCTCAAGCAATTCTCCCGCCTCAGCCTCCCAACTATCTGGGATTACAGGTGCCCGCCACCATGCTTGGCCAATTTTTATATTTTTAGTAGAAACAAGTTTTCACCATGTTGTCTAGGCTGGTCTTGAACTCCTGACCTCAGGCAATCCGCCACCCTCAGCCTCCCAAAGTGCTGGCATTACGGCATGGGCCACTGTGCTTGGCCAACCATTGTTTTTTTTCCACTGCACGCTATACTCTAATATGAAAACCTCCCTCCTCTATTCGTCCTTAAGTACTTAAGGGTGGTGATAAGACACCAACAGAGTTTTTGCCATCAAAGGCAGCAGTTGAGTCAGGGAAAGAAAGAGACCCCAGCGCTAAGATGGCAGTAATGCACAAAATCCCTAGCAATGATTGCAAATGCTTACCCCAGTGTAAGCTGAGATGAAGCCAACTGTGATTGTCTAAGACTCTGCAACCAGGGCAACATCTTCACAAAACAGGCTTGGAAATGATGTTAATATATGTGTATACGTTATATAGTTATTTCTTTTTGCTGTTATAACAAATTACCATACACTTAGTGGTTTAAAGCAACGCAAATTTATTCTCTTACAATTCTGGAGGTCAGAAGTCTGAAATCACTTTCACTGGTCAAGGTGTTATCAAGGCTACTTCCTTCTGAAGGTTCTGAGGGGAGAATCTGTGCTTTTCCAGCTTATAGTGGCTGCCTCTATTCCTTGGCTTGTGGCTCCTTCCTTCTCCCATCTCTACATCTACCATCACTAATTGTCACATGTGACTCTGACCCTTCAGCCTCTCTAAGGGCATTGTGATCACATCAGGACCTCCCAGATAATCCAAAATAATCTCCCCATCTCAAAATTCTTAACTTAATTACATTTGCAAAGTCCCTTTTAACATGTAAAATAACATTCACAGGTCTCAGGGATTAGGATGTGGGTTTATCAAGGGGGTTATTATTCAGAACATCTCATTCCTATAGCCCTGTACTCTCCAATACCATAGACACTAGCTACATGTCATCATTGAGTACCTGCAATGTAGCTCATTTGAATTGAGAAATGCTGTAAGGGTAGTGAAATTTAAAGACTTGTTATGAAAAAAAGAAGGTAAGTAATTTTTATGTTGATTACCTATGAAAATGATAAAATCTTGAATATATTGAGATAAATAAGCTATCTTATTATGATTGAATCCATCTGTTTCTTTTTGCTTTTTCAAGTGCAGCTCCTCCACAATTTTAAGTTACATCTGTGGCTAACATATTTCTATTGGAGCAGTACTACTAAAGACCATAAAGGAAGCAGGGTGACTTTTCCATTCAGTTGTTTCATTTTTGCCTTACTTATCCTCATAAGAGAGCTCAGACTTTGGAAGCAACATTTCTTTTTTCTCTAGAGAAAGCCCTAAATTCCTGCAAATCAGATTCCAATTCAAGGGGGGTGTTTTATTAGAGATTCGCACAACTAGATAAGAGGAACAAAAAAAAATACATTTATTTAGCAACATGCATTCTAGCATTTTCATTAATACATTCTTTCATTAAGTCCTCATTACAGCCTTGTAAGAAATGTATTATTCCCACTTTTCGGAGAAGAAAATGGAGCCTAAGGGAAATTAACTTGCTGGAGGAGCACCCAGTCAGTAAGTGCTAAGCTAGAACCTGAGCCCTCATCTACGCACCTCTGCAACTAAGGCTGCCTGGCTGATCTTCTTGCTTGAGTTTAATGGTTTAACCAGGCTCACTCTGCTTCCTGAAGGTTTTGCTTTCAATCCTCTAAATTTCAGAGATCCCAGAATTTTCCCTTTCTACCTTAAAGTTCTAGTCCTTTGCTATTCTGAGCATATTTTTATTATGTTTCTTAAAAATTATTTCTTTACTTTGAATGTATAGGGGCATATTTCTTACCTAGTAATTTAAGGAAACAGATTTTTCTCCTGTGCACACTTCCTCAGCACCCAGAGGCACACCTGGTGCCCAGCTTTATCTGGCACCATCTGGTAGAAGAGCCCTGATACCAATGACTCTGTCTCCCAGTTCTGTTCACCACCCATAGCTGCATATGTAGGTAGGATGATGGGATCTGACCTACAGCCAGAGTAGATATGGTGATTTAAACTGCCTTCCAGCTTTCCTCTGATAGGTCTTTTGGGGTTGAATAGGCAATTTTTCACTTTGGCAAAGGGTGACTGTAAGAAGAATTAGCAAACGCCCACTAAGAGGGAAGCGGACACTAAGATCATCGAGGATGCCCCTTACCCAGGCAGCACTCCTATGGTATAATCAAAAATATATACTTGTTTTTTTCCCCCAATTCCTGACACAGGACTCCTTAAATCCCTTGGAATATCCTGAGTGATACGAGTGATAAGAGCACCTTTTGTTCTAACAAGGTGACTCTTGGATTCTTGACAACTCCTATTTGGCTTCAGGATAGGGGCTCGGTCTCCAGAAAGACTAAGCTTTGTTAGGAGTCTAGAGCTTTCAGCCCTGCTCCCCAAACTCCTGGGAAAAGGGAGGGCTAATCATTGAATTAATAACTACGTACTCATGCCTGTGTAATGAAAGAAATCTCCACAAAAACCCCTAAGTGTCAGGGCTTAGAGATTGTGAATTGGTGAACACATCTACATGCTGGGACATGGCACACTCCAATTCCATGGGGATAGAAGCTCCTGTACTCTCTAAGGGCACTGTGATCACATCAGGACCTTCCAGATAATCCAAGAAAATCTCCCCATCTCAAAATCCTTAATTTAATTACATTTGCAAAGTCCCTTTTGACAGTTTTTATATATAAAATAACATTCACAGGTCTCAGGGATTAGGATGTGGGTTTATTCTAGGGGGTCATTATTCAGACCATCCCACTCCATATAGCCCTGTAATCCCTCATACCCTAGACACTAGCAACATAGTGTCATTGAGCACTTGCAATATAACTCATTTGAACTGAGAAATGCTGTAAGGGGAGTGAAATGTAAAGATGTGCTATAAAAAAAAAAGAAGGTAAAAGATTTCGTTAATAATTTTTATGTTGATTACATATTAAAATTATAAAATCAGGGACATATTGAGTTAAAGAAGCTATCGTATTAAGTTTAAATTCATCTGTTTCTTTTTGCTTTTGCGAGTGAAGCTACTAGAACAATGTTAAATTACATCTGTGGCCAACATTATATTTCTACCGGGGTAGGACCCCTCTGGACCTTCTGGACCTTACCCTATGCACCTCTTCATCTGGCTGTTCGTTTGTAGCTGTCATCACAAGCAAGTGGATGTAAGTTAAGTGTCTTCCTGAATTCTTTGAGCATTAGGTAAAACTATTGAACCTGGAGAGGGAGTTATGGGAACCCCCGATTCAGGGCCAGTCAGTCAGAAGTGCAGGCGGCCCAGAACTTGCAACTGTCATCTAACGTGGGGGCAGTCTTGTGGAATCTGACACTAACTTCAGGTAGATAGTGTCAGAATTGAGTTGAATTGTTGGACATGCAGTTGGTGTCAGAGAGTTGGAGCAGTGCTGTTAGGATACCATGCATCTGATGTCAGGAAGGAAAAAACACACGAGCTCATCAACTGTCAGAAAGGGAAGAGAGAAAGAATAAAGTAAAATGGGACAGTGTCCTGCTCATTTCCTGCTGCCACATAAACATTACAGCCTTCAGATCGAAAAAGACCCTGAAAGTGAATAGTCCAACTACCTCATTTTATACAAGTACACCAGGATCTAAAAGGTTAACTGACTTCTGTAAAATCTCACAACAACCTAGTATCAACTTTGTATTAAACTCCCCTTTCTGATTGTGCTTGCCTTGGACGAAACTGTTTTAAAGGATGACAGATAAATAGTAAATAAAACAAGGTAGCTTTGATTTTCAAACCACACTACAGAGGAGCGGCATCTTGCTCCCAGAATGAGGCTCTAAAATAGACATATGAAGATGAAAATTGTGTACTGTCAAACTAATCCCTGAAAAGGCTTAAGAGAGTGTCACATTGGGACCAGTATAACTTCTGTCAATAAATCCCACATGGTATTTTTTTTTCAGGGCTAGAACAGGCCCATCAGTTGAGGACCAGATTAATTAATTGGCTTGAGGTTAGAGGAGGACCAGATTAATTAATTGGCTTGAGGTTAGAGAATAAAATGGTACAGGTCTTTAAACCCAGGATCACATGTAGAACTGCAAGAAGAATACACATAAAAGGCACCAGAGTTCTGAAACTAATGGCAGATTCCTTTCTCTCATCTTTTGCTCTTATTCCAGGACAATGAGTAGAATAACTCATCTTAATTAAACATTCATCTCTCCTCCCTGCCCTTCTGATTTAGGATTTATTGCTTAGCTAGAAATTAAGCTTCACAAGTGCATGGATATTTGTTTTGTTCACTGATGTCTGCTGTCGAATAAGGGGAGGAATGTATTCTTTTTGTCTAGGCTGTGTAGTTGAATTCTCATACGTTAAAGCTATTTAGATCTAGCTTATGGCTTTCCTTTCTTGGGAATTTGTGGTGCTGTAGCCAGAAAAATTCAGACAGAACAATTCATAAAAAGATTTTTCACCATTCAGGAGGTTCTTGGAGTCCCAGATTAAGATTTCCTGGTACTGTCAATCTTTATCTATGATACTTCAGCAGAAGGACACTTCCATGGCCTCTGAGAGACTGATATCTACTTTCACAGCTGCATAAGGCCTTTAAAATTCCCCCTAAGTGCTGGAAACAAAAAGTACTCTTCAAGTGCTGTCAACCTAAAGGTTAACAGGGGTTGAAAGGACCCTAGGCTAAGGAAGCACATACTGGAGACACCAAAATGATCTTCGCAACCCACCCCTGTAATTTCTGCCCTGCTCCTAAGCCAGCCTGTTGGCTGACTGGCCCTCCTTCACAGCTGTCGTCTTGAGCCTCTTACAGAGTTTCAGCATTGATATTAAATGACAAGATGGATCACCTATAGGACCACCTTGGATCCCCAATCAGCCTGATCAAGCATTGACACTGCATTTGTCACCACCAGCTCTGATGGTTTGGACATGTAGAGATGTATTGCAGGAAAATATGCAAACAGTTGCTGTAAGGTGAGCTGACTGGGGCAACTGCCAGCAGGCAGAGGGGAAGGCATAATTCACAGGCACCCTTCAGCAGAGCTCAGAGCAGACTAAATGCCACTGCAGAAGGCTCAAGAATGAGGCAGACAGACAGCCAGTGCTCCAGGATGACTGTGGCTTTTTATGAGTGAAGAGAAAGGGTAGAGACTGAAGACAGAGCTGGGAACAGTGATGGGCGTAGGGAAGAACAGCTGATTCAGCAGTCCCAAGATGAGTCATCCCATGCATTCCACATCCAGGTAGAATGTGCTTATTAGCTAAACGTAATCTCCCAGCCTGCATAATGATTGTCTGTTCATGAGAATAATAAACATTACAGACTGTGCTTGCTCTAAAGCAGATTTAGCAAAGCCTCAGGAATAGAATATACTCCATGGGGTAAGAAATCCAGGTAAGGAAAGGACCGACCTATCTATGCATCTGCAGCAGGTTGAATAGTGTCCCCAAAATTTATGTCCACCAAAACCTCAAAATGTGTCCTTCCTTTGGCTATAGAGTCTTTGCAGTTGTAGATAGGATGAGGTAATGCTGGATTAGGGTGAAGCCTAAATCCAATATGACTGATGTTTTTATAATAAGAGAACACATTGACACACACAAGGAAGGCCATGGAAGTAAAATATATAGTTTGTCAAATGGAGATAAGTTCAGGAAGGGGTCCTACAGAGGGAGGTGGAGTATGAGTTTTTAAGCCTGATTAAAAACTAATCAGGACACTTGGCAGATTTTTCCCCCAAACATTGAACTTAGTATTGTACTACTTTCATTCTTGTAAAAAATGGTACCACATGTAGAAGTACATATGGAGAGAGCAGAGCCTCCATCTGTTATATCAGTTTCTGCTCTAAAACCAGGAAAAATCATCAGCTGTAAAGCTAATAGGGAGGGAAAAGAATAATACATAAGCAAAATCATCAAGTGTGAAGGGGAGAACTCAGAGGATTCTGACTTCTCACTTGTCAGTGATTTATACATGAATCTAGCCATGTACCATTCAACAAATGTCTGAGCCATGTAAGAAACCTCAGCAAAACAGAAGTGATTCTGCTATAGAAAACCACTTCTTAAAAGAAAAAGAAGCAACCAAAGGTGATTTACAGGAAAACTTCTTCTCCCTCTATTGCCCAGGCTGGAGTGTAGTGGTGTGATCTCAGCTCACTGCAGCCTCCGCCTCCCGGGTTCAAGTGATTGTCTTGCCTCAGCCTCCCAAGTAGCTGGGACTACAGGCAAGCCCCACCATGCTCGGGTAATAATTTTGTATTTTCAGTAGAGACAGGGTTTTGCCATGATGGCCAGGCTGGTCTTGAACTCCTGACCTCAGTTGATCCATCTGCGTGAGCCTCCCAAAGTGCTGGGATTACGGGCATGAGCCACCATGCCTGACCTAGGAAAACTTTTATCATTCCAAAATCTTCTTATATCATCACTCAAGCAAAACAAAACTCTAGAACTGCCTGAGAGAACAACTTGCAATGAAGGAGATCATGTATCTATGCTGCCCAGTACAGTTGCCACCAGCTTTATAAAATAACTGAGCACTTAAAATGTGCCCAAGGAGACTGAAGAAATACATTTTAATTTGATTTAATGTTGATTAAATTTAAACAACCACAACTGGTTAGCAGCTACTCCACTGCATAGCATGGCTCTAGAGTCACAGAAAGCTGCCATTGGAAAAAGTCTTGAGATACTCCTCTTAAGTCTGAGATGAGATTGGTTCCTCAAGTTAAAAACAGATTAGAAAATAAATCACAAAAGCAATTATGAACAAGAAAAAACAAATTAGAGGTATCATACCTTCTGACTTCAAAATATATTACAAAACTACACAAATCAAAACAGTATGGTCCTGGTATGAAAACAGCCATATGGCCAATGAAACAGAAGATAGAGGCCAGAAATAAATCCATACATACATGGTTGACAAGGGTGCCAAGAATATACAATTGGGGAAAGATATGTCTTCAACAAATGGTACTGGGAAAACTGGTTATCCATATGCAAGGGAATAAAATTGGACCTTTATCTCACACCATGCACAAAAATCAAGTCAAAACGGATTAAAGACTTAAGCATAAGACCTGAAACCATAAAATTCCTAAAAGAAAACATAAGGGAAAATCTTGACATTGGCCTTGGCAATAATTTCTTGAATATGACACCAAAAGTTCAGGCAAAAAAGAAAAAGCAATAATAACTAAATGGGATTACACTAAACTAAAAAGCTTCTGCATAGCAAAGGATTTGATCAATGAAATGAAAAGGCAACTATAAAGTGGGAGAAAACATTTGCAAATCTTATATCTGATAAAGGATTAATATCCAACACATATAAGGAAATCCTTCAATTCAGTAGCCAAAAAGCTAATAACCTGATTTTAAAACGGGTAAAATACTTGAATAGACATTTCTCCAAAGAAGACATACAAATAGCCAGTAAGTATATGAAAAGATGCAGAGAACTACAAATCAAAACCACAAAGAGATTTCACATCTTTGCCACCATTAAGATGTTAGGATGCCTATTATCAAAAATCAAAAGATAACAAGTGTTGGATGCCAAGAAAATGAATCCCTTCTATATGGTTCATGGGAATGTAAATTGGGGCAACCATTATGGGAAACAGTATGGAAGTTCCTCAAAAAAAATTAGAAATAAAACTATCATATGATCCAGCATATGGTACCAACATACAGTATAGAACTACCATATGATCCCATTTCTAGATATGTAACCAAGGGATTTGAAATTGGAATCCTGAAGAGACATCTGCATTCCCATGGGCATTGCAGCATTATTCACTCAGATATATCTTTCCTCAGTTGTATGTTTTGCCTCAATTGTAAAACATGGAAGCAGCCTAATGCCCATGGATGGATGAATGGATAAAGAAAAATGGGGTATATATACATTGTATTTATATATACACAGTGGAGTATTACTCAGCCTTAACAATGAAAGAAATCCTACCATTTCTAACAACAGAGATGAATCTAGAGGACACTATGCTAAATGAAATAAGCCAGACACAGAAGGACAAATACTACATGATCCCACTTAAATGAGGAATCTTAAAATAGTCAAACTCATAGAAACAGAGAGTAGAATGGTGGTTTGCCTACTACATAGCATGGCTTCTGTAGTTAACAATAGTATATTCTATACTTAAAAATTTGCAAAGAGGGTAGATCTTATGCTAAATGTCCTTATAACAAAATAATAATAAAGATGGCAGAAGGGAACTTTTGAAGATGATGGATAGGTTTATGACATTAATTGTGGTGATGGTTCTATAGATGTATACTTATTTCCAAACTTATTATTTATATTAAATATGTACAGGTTGTTGTTTGCCAATACTTCCATAAAGTAGTTTAAAAGAAAAAAAGGTTAGGGAACCTTCATTGGAATATAACACTATTACATAAAGTACTTCTAGTACAGATTCCATAATCCACAGTGTCCTTACCAGTGGTCAGTGGTACCATCTCCATTTTCTGACCAAGGAAACTGAGGCCCAGCAAGAAGATAATTTGACTTGCTCAGAGCCTTGCAGTTTTTAAGGGGCAGAGTCAGAGGTCTGACACCAAAGTTCTTACTCTTTCCACCAAGGCAGGCCATCTACAGCACCTTTTACTCTTAAGGTGTCTACCATTTCCACCCTCTCTGAACAGACCTAAAACAAAAAAGTATCTGTATGTGTGTTTGTGTGAATGTGTAGACTCTGAGGAACAGGTAAGTCTGGGAATCCCTTGAGTGTTCAGTGTGAACCTTGTATGTTTAGCCAGCCAGTATCAGGTCAGTACCCTTTAGCCAGCCAGCCTCATTTTCCATTTGGTCCAGTAAAGTGGAACGCCAAGAACAGTTATGGGACTAACAGGATGCATGAATGCATACTTGTTGAATAACTTATTACGTAGAAGTAGCAGGTCAAACAAACCTCCCCCCTCAGATACACTCAGCAGCATTTCTATGTTACAGCTCTCCTGGTCCTCAGAGAAGTCCTGTTACCCCAGCAGTGTAGACACTCAGAAACCCTAAGACTGCAAGTCTTTGTGTTGAAAGAAGCTAAAAGAGTGGAAGAGAGGAAAAATAAGGAAAGGAGTACCTCATTAACAGCATGGAGATTTCAAAGTACAGGCTTTGGAAAGTGACTGTGCTAATTCTCTGGAGTTCCTGGACCATTCCGCTTCTCTTCTAACTACCCGTCTGCCCCCAGTAGAGGTGGGGGAGTCAACTGAGGGGCTGGCCAGGCAATAGAGCTAGCAAATGCTGAAATCCACATGAAGCTATGATGGAGAATGTGACTCTCCCAAAAGGAAACCACAACTGGTGGTGGAATGCAAGATGCGGAAGCACTGATGCCTGCCTTCTATGTGTTGCTATTGCAATTTCTGCTGTATTATGAAGGTTTCTAAAGGAATGAGTTTTACATCTTTTAAAAAATAGTGTCCCTAAACCTGAATATGTAGGTACTTGATAAGGTTAATAGAGCAATTCTCGGTTTGTCGCTTTAACCACTGGAAGGTTAACAGAAGCTTTCATCATTGGTCCTGTAAGCCTACCCTGAAAGGAACTTTCTGGAAAGAGTCCCCTCCCCTTAAACAAAAGGGCTTATAGAATCTTGAGGTTTTGAGGTTGATATGATTCCACACTCAAATAATCCTAAAAATAGTTCATCCTATTGAAATTCATGGTGTCCTGGAAAGCATTCTGGTATGCTTTGGAAAACCTGATTGGTCAGCCAAGCACAGATGTGAGTCTATGTAGACGTCGCCTCTAACCTTTCAAGCCCCAGGAACTTCTAGCCTCTCAAGCCCCAGGATCTGAGGATCAATTTTTAGCACAGTCTCACGCAACAAAATTACTGGGCACCTAATAACAGGAACAAGCTAGTGAATGTTTTGACTGTAACAAAAAAGAAACGGTTTAACAACTTTTTATAAATGCATTGTTTCTTCTCATTGCCTCAGGGTTATGCCAAAATTAATGTTTTGTGGTATCTTTAATTTCAAAACTATCTGCTTAAATGTGTCCTTGGACAATAATCATCAGTAAGTTCTGACTTCACCCCCTTTCTGGTAGCGGTCTGACTTTCATTTGCAGAGTTTTGCTTCCATCAATAAGTTACTTTAAATAAAAAATTAAAATAAAAACTAGAAGCCACAACTGTGCATATGTCAGTCGTCGAAGTTTTGTACAGAAGTCAGTCTTTGCAGCGCATTATTCTCAGAAGTTTCCTGCTGGAGGAAAGCTCCCCTTTATGAATTACTGAAACAGGTTCCCTGGAAATGCCCAGCCCCGCGGCTTCCCTGCTGAGTTCATAGAGCGCCCAGGGCTGGGTCCCAGGAACGGGAAGCCGTGCAAAAAGCGCCTACACCGCCATCCACTGGCCCCTAGCGCATAGCACCGGGAGTCAGGCGCCCGCCACGGAAGCCTGGGAACTGGGTCCCAGTAAGATCCGACAAGACACCACCTCCCTTCCGCCCGCACAGCCCTCCCTCTCTGCCTGCAGTGAGCGTCACCGGTCGGTCCCGGTTTCGGAGAAGCTGGGACCCTCGCGGTAGCAAGCGGATTCCGGGGCCCTAATGACACCGAAGGAGAGGGGCAGCCGCAAATTAGACCCGCTTCTTGGGGGCTCAGGCCAGTGGGGACTGTCCGTGGTGCTCTTCCCTTTCTTTCTCCTGCTGAACGAGAGGCAACGCTGACCCTTTACGAGACTGAATCGGAGCCAGCCAAATCCTACAGCGCAGAGCCTGCGCCCCCCGGCGGCCAGCGCTCCTGTGCCTAGGCAGGTACACGCTGGAGAAAGTTTGTGCGCAGGGACCTACGAGTTCCCAGCACTCTGCAAAAGGGCCAGTTCTGGGGTGCTAGCACTTAGGAAGGGCGAGTGATCTCCAGGCACCAGCTGGGGGCCGGGGTACCGAGCGCGAGCCGGGACTGTGGAGGGACCGAGACCCAGGCGCGCGCAGCTGGGGAAGGGGGCTTACGTCTGGGCCAGGCAAGGCTGCTGCGCAGTCCTTCCAGCCACCCGGGGCCCGCGACGCTGGCGCGGAGAGGAAGCTGTAGATCCCGGAGGGGCCGGCTCCGACAGCTCCATCTGCAGCTTTCGCTGCCGCCAGTGCGCAGCCAAGTCCACTAGGTGCGTGGAGGGCACCGTGCAGAGGAGGGTCTCTGCAGGAAAGGTGGCATCGACCCCAGCGTGGAGACCGGGGTCTCCGGATCGAGCCGACTCGAACGCTGAAGGAAATCCTGCCCATGACCCTGGGAGGGTCCTTGACGCCGGGCGACCCGGGTGGAGGTCGGGACCAGGGCTGTGCCCCTGGGAACTGGGTGAAGGGCGCTGAGCGCGAGACTGTCAGAGCCGGAGCTCACCGACGGCAGAGGAAGGAGGCGGCGCCGGGCGGAGGAGAGGACAGGGGCGGGAGGGGCTGCCCCTGAATTCACCGGGACTAAGAAGAGGCCATCAGACCTGGCTGCGGTAGGACAGCGAATCTTGGATCTTACCGGCTTTGGGGACCCGGCTGTGCGGTAGCGCTCTTCCGGAGCGAGGGCAGGGGACTGTTTCATGGAGAACAAGTCTTGCTTATTCCTCTGTCCACTCTTATCTTGGTCGCTTTTCTCTCCTTTACGTGTCCCCCGGAGAGGCGCTACGGATGCCTTTCTCCAAGCTCAGGAGAGAGAGAGACACACACTGAACTTCAAGGGCCGGGGGCCCCATATTTTGTCTGCTCTACAGATCCCACCCGCAGACCACACCCTCCCTTCACTCCAGTCTCCGGGTCCCACCCATAATAACCCTTAATGACAGATCCTCCAAGTTCTCACCTCTTTGCGTTCAAAGAAGTTATTCTTCAGGGGCATATGGAAAACCAGTTTCTGCTGGTCTCCTCCAAAACCTTACACTCCACGAGGGCAGCAGAAAAGGACAGGACCGATTCAGTTTAAGTTGTGGAAGAGTGATTGGGAGCAAAAGAGTTACTTTTCTCCAAATTTTCCATATCACATCCTAGAGCATTTTCTTTTAACCAGAATGTAGCCAATAAAAAAATCAAAATTAACTGCAGGCGCTAGCAATTAAAGACCAAGTTGATCTCAAAAAAGGTTTAATGTTTAAAGGGTGAGCGTTATTTGCATCAGGCATATGGAAACTTGCCTTCTGTTAGGTATGCTGAAGAAACTGCTTTTGCCAGACTGTCTGAGTCTTTGCTGAGGCTGCAGAGACAAGGGAGAACCCCACCCTAACTGCTTCCAATAACCTAGTTCCTAATTTCCTGCAGAGGGCACCTACAGGCTGAACCTAAAAGGCAAACAAATTCTTGCCTGTCATTCAGAAGCAGCTACCTTTTCTAAGGCAGCATCAAGGAGGGCACTGGAGATACCCTGGTAATGATTACTTTACCAAGTCTAACACAATTGTCAAATTCGGCAAAGAAAGACACTTCATTGAGTTTTTCTTAGAAATGATTTTTCATCCAATTTCAATCAAGATCTTAATGGAAGTTTCAAAAATTACTCATGAGATTATTGAATAAATCTATCCCCATTATTTAAAGAAAGCCATGTATAAGACAACAAAATATGTGCCAAGCACTTGTTCTTGAATATTATTGCTGAGAAAAAACTATGCATTTGTAAAATGGGGGAATCAGTATTTTGTTTCTGAAATGAGATCAAATATAGAAAATATTGCATATGTATAGTAAAATAACTGAAACACTGATTCCATGTTATTCTAACATCAGATTCGTAAACCAGTATCTGACAAATTTATCATAATTCACAGTAATTCAGCTCTATGTGGTAGGTGTTGTACTAAGCACTTTACATGTATTCTTTTAGTTCCACCAACTACTCTGAGGGAGATGCTATTATTGTCTTTCAGAGATAAGAAAGCAGATTCAGGGAGTTGAAGTAACCAGCCTACACAAGCTAGCAAGTAGCTGAGCTGGTATTCCCCAGAGGCAATAACTTCTGGATTGTATTCTTACTAAGATACTACCTCATCACACACCATCACCACAGCCCAGTCTGGGAATCAAGAACCTAGGAGATTCATCTGACAGCTCCACCCTGAGCAAATCACATAGTCTTTCTGGGGCACAGTTAACTCACAATATAACATGAGGGTTGGATTCGATTGCTGAGGTTTCTACAGGCATTCTGAAGCCAAGTGCAAGTTTCTATTTCATCTCCTTTCTCTTCCACTTTCTGCCCTCTGGTGGAGGTGCTACAGGGACTATAAAATTAAAGTAGCTAAGTCAGTGGATTTGAGATAGACAGGATCGATCAGTCTCCCTCACTTTCCCACTTTTAGTTCCTCTGACAACTAAAGCTAACTGCATTAGTGGTGTAAAATAAACATTTGTTAAACTTCCCTTTAGCAAGAAAACCCAACCAGTTCTAGTTACCAACAGTACCAGAATGAATAGCTGAGGTATTCTTTGCATGAGGGTAATGATATAAAAAATGAGGGTAAAGATACTTTATATTCTTTGTAATAAACTTTTAAAACGTAAAGAATCATAAAACTGTTAGAAGTCTCAAAACATATTCAAACTGATTTGAATATGCAGTGTGCTCATAGTAATCTTTAATGACCCATCTGAATTATTCTTTAAAAAAAAACTAGCTATGTTTGCATTTCAGCTTCAAGTGCCAACCATCATCTAGTTTCTTTAAATAATTTCACAAAAAGAAGCATTTCTAGCCTACTGAAACTTTCATTATCTAGCACTTCAAGCATACATCCAACTAGAGAATTCAAAAGAAAAACACACAAACCTTGAAGAGATTTATGGAAACATTAAAGGTATTGAATATACCTCAGGAAAGGGTGATTTTACAGAGCAAACTTTGGTCACATATCACATTACAGACCAAATTAGTACTTAGTACTACAACTGAAGGTAATTTAAGAACAAGAAAGAGATCCTGGAGAAGCAAGCAGCATCCCAAGATGATAACATGCAGGCAGTAGCTAAAACAGGCTACACCATGGCTCATCTAGCTATTCATTCAACTTATACTTACTTTGGGTTTGCTGGCTGCCAGATGAACAACCTAGACAGAGTTCCTGCCCTCACCAAGGCTTTCAGCCTTGTGGAGTGTATTTAACAAATACACAAACATGTAAACTATGAAAAAATACTTGCAAATAATGTGAAAATACCTTTGGAGAGTTAGTATGTAATATTTTCAGCTGAGATATAAAGACGCAAAGCCTTCCAAAAATAAAAATAAAAACCAAGAAACAGGTAAACTGGAAATTTACCTGTTGTAGAGAGGGGAGAGTTTAGTCAAAAGGGGGAAAAGAACGTACTCACATCTACCATAATACACTCTAGCCCATTGATATATTCAGTATCTGATAAAAGCAATTCATGTAGATGTTGTTTGCTGTACATAATATTTCTGGGACATCCATCTCCAATTCTAATATACCACAGTAGTCATTGGGAAGGCGATAATAACTGATCTGTAAGAAATGTCAAAAGAATTTTATTTTTATCCCTCTCACACATCTAGTACTACAGAGGGGTCCTGTACTGCAATTTCACTGCCTCAATACGCCCCTACCTTTGGCCAGCATCCTACCTAGTCCTCCCAGGGATGGAGCCCGTCAATGACAGTCACCATATGTGCAAAAAGTAAGATGCCTCCCTTCACAACAGGTATTTTTTTCTGATTTGTGAATCAATTTGAGAAGTCTTAAAGATATGAGGTAAAGTCACTTGTCTATATTATTGCAGCTAAGCTGGTCTATGTACTATGTGCGAGGCACTTCATGAAGTGACATATAATTTTCTAGGTTTTTAATTCTTGAAACAAATTAGTTTCCTTTGTCATAAAATGGGAAGTGTAATAGGCTCCCCTCATATGTTATGAGGATTACATATAGAAAGTGCTTTAAAATAGTCGCAGACACATAATAACAGTTAAAACTTACTGGGCACTTGTTAATTCTTATTGTCACCATTTTACAGAAGAAGAAACTGAGGCTTACAAAGTTAAAGAGCTTGCCTAAGATCTCACAACTAGAAAGTGGTAGAAGCAGAATTGGAGCCTAAGAAATCTGGGACCACAAACTAATCCTCACCTTCTGCAGCAATTATTAACAGAAGACCGTGATGAAAATGTCCAAGGAGTTACAGCTTAGAATTACACTCTGAATTTTCATTCACCCAGTAAATATTTACTGAACACTGTAGTAGGTTAGTATCACCCCACCACTCCCCACCAAACTAATGTCACCTTCCTTCTGTGGAAATAAAGTCTTTGCAGATATAATTTGTTACAGTGAAATCATACTGGAATAGGGTAGCCCTAAATCCAAAGAGATGATCCTTCTCGGAGACAGAAAAGGACACACAGAGACAGAGAAGACCATGTGAAGATGGAGATGCTGAAATGATGCTCTATGAGCCACATAACACTTTGGATTGCCACCCACTGCCAGACGCTAAGAAAGGCATTTTCTTTGTTTAGATACCTGGCACAGTGAACTCAATAGAAGATTCTGTCCTTACTATGCATATGGTCTGTGTTGGGAGTTCTTCCACAGGAGCAAATAAGTGAAGATGAAGCCAGGCTAAAAGAGCAGTAGGAAAGATGGGCCACCCACAGAGCCTCCAGAAAGAACCAACCCTGCTAACACCTTGGTTTGGGACTTTTGGCCACTGTGAGAGAATAAATTTCCATTGTTTTAAGCCACTTGCATATGGTATTTGTTACAGCCGCCCTAGGAAACAAATACTAGTATGTACTATGTGGCCAGGCCTGGTTCTCTACTCTGGGGTTATTGTAATAAATGAAACTACATTCCTGCCCTCATGGAGTTTACATTTACATTCCAGGGAAGGAGGTAGATAATAAATAGGCATTTAATATGAGGATAGGTACTATTTAGTGCTATGAGGAAAAAGTATTGTGAGAAGATGGAGGATGACCAGATGAAGGTGACTAGAGGGGCTTTGGAAATATTCAGTGATATATTAAGAGTCTATATATATGGAATACAGGGGTGTTAACTCAAATGAATCTGGACTGTGGAGTTTCATACTACAAATAATCCTTCACAGCATGACTTAAAATACTAATTGAAAACTCAGCAACAACAGCAGCTCATTAAGAAATAGACCTGAATTTGCTCAATATGCCAAGATTCTAAAAAATATGAAAATGGCTTCCCAGGTGGATACCCGGTCTTGCTTGTCTCTTAACTTGCTGGAGATCACAGGGTCTCTCAGTTCCTCCCACACTCCCAAATTCTTGCATCTCTTCTAGGAGGTAGTAGCCAGTACTTTGCTTCTTCCTCACCCTATGAAGCTCCTCAACCTCATAAGCTTTGGGTCTTACAGTGGTCTAATCACTGCCACTCAATAAAGAGGGCAACTTCCACAGACCCAAGATGAGACAGAGCTATCTCATGTCAACTCTAGCTCTACAGCATAGACATCTGCTTCAGTTTCCAATGCCCAAGGACAGGCAGACATTAACAGCTAGAGTTATCTGGGTCCTCAGAGGTTCTTTTTACAGCCTTCCCTTTACTTCCCTATACCTGGTCACAGGAATTTTAACTACGGCTGTACCTTTAGTATTCTTGGTTTAACACCCACAAATCCTTTGTTCTTCTGGAGATCAGCATACAGTATATCCCATTATTTTAATAATCTTGATTATAAAAGGATGGATGAGGCCCAAGCACCCCTTAAAAGTCACCCTTATCAGTGAGCTAGATGCCCCACATGGGTGGCCCTTCTTTCCTACTGCTCTCTAAGCCTGGCTTAATCTTCACTTATTTGCTTATATGGAAGAACCCCAAACACAGACCATATGCATAGGAAGGACAGAGTCTTCTGTTGAGTTCACTGTGCCAGGTATCTAGACAAATAAAAAAAAAATATTTCTCAAAGATAAATGGAACACTTTAAATCTCTTCAAATTTTGTCTTAAATAGTATATCTATTTCCAAATAAAGTCTGTTTCTGATATTACTCATGGGCATTTAAAATAACATGAAGAGCCAAAAAATTCTTATATGTCATCTCTCTCTAAACAGTAGCACAGAGATTTATCTGTACTTAAAAATTTTAACCTTCAGTCATGAAGTTCAAGCACCATAACTTCTTTATAGAAGGCAAATGTTTTCACTGCTTTGTCTCAGTAAAGTTCCTTTGACAATTTTAGTATACTTACCTGAGATTGTTTTCATTTACTTTAGATGTGAATAGTGAAATTAACTGAAATACAAACACTGTTTGTCAAACCCTAAAAGTGTTTAAACCAAAAAACTCTAAAGATTTCAATTATACATATGCCACAAATTTCAAATACGAAGCTAATACACTTTGCAAATGACACAGGTAAGTAGGAAAACAGAACCATCACATTCACAATCTTAGGCCATTCTTAGCAGCTATCTGGTAACTTTTCCCATTCCTTCTCTGATTGGCTCAGATTGAAGCTAAAAGGACAATATGCATTACTTTATTTCCCTCAGAACGAATTAGTGTAAGTACCAGACAAAACTTAACTTGTCCCTACACCATTACAGTCTTTTCTCCATATCACAGCCAGCAGTCAAAAAAAAAAAAAAAAGTCTCTTCCCAGCTTAAAGCCTTCCAATGCTGTCCATTGCAATTAAATATCATTCAAATTTCTTACCCTGGTCTATCAAGCATGACATAAACTGGCCTAGATATATTCCCCTCTCAATTTAAATGTCATTAGGCTCCAGCCACACCAGCCCTTCTGCTCCTCAGGTGTGCCAAGCAATTCCCAAACTAGGGACTTTGTATCTGCTGCTTTCTCTCATATATTTTTCACAGATCTTCAAATGGAGGTTATTCAGGTCACGGCTCAAATGTCCCCATCTCAGAAGGATTTTCCCATTCTAAATTAGCCAGTGTCCTTGCACCCCCTACTTTCACCACATTCTATACTATTCCTCTTATATTTTTAAATACCACTTACTACACATAAAATCATGTTCATTTTTTAAGTCTGTTTGCTGCCTGTGTCTGTCTGTGCCTAAGCAACAATATAGGAGGAAAGATTACCACTATCTCCAGAACGTAGAAAGTTTCTGACATATAGAAAACATATCTGTGGACTGAATAAGTGAAGGAATAATTGTATGCCTTAAACAACAAACAACTTCATATATCATTCATTTAGTTTCCTTCCTCTGCTCCTAAATTCTTCTCCCTAAATTAGGAAAAAAAATCGGCAAGTACAGAAGCCCAACAAACAACAGATATGAAGTAGGCCTCATGCTCACTTAATAGGCCCAGATTCTGACATAGATGATAATGATTACAGATGGTAATGACTTCCCATGTAGACACCTGGTTGTTCCCTTAACACTCAACTTTAGTCTGCACAGGCAATAACTTGAGTGTAGTATATCTGATTTAGAGCTTCTAAAATGCCAACGCTGTAATTCTATCACAGGAAAGATTAAAAATTCTAAAATCAAAACACCCATGAAGAAAGGAATGACTGTCCTTTAGTTCTGGACACCAGCTAATACTTAAGAGCTAGGTGCAGAGGCTCATGTCTGTAATCCCAGCACTTTGGGAGGGTGAGGTGGATGGATCACATGAGGCTAGGCATTTGAGACTAGCCTGGCCAAAGTGGAGAAACCCTATCTCTACTAAAAATACAAAAAAAAAAAAAAAAATGAGCTGACCTTGGTGGCACACGCCTATAATCCTAGCTACTTGGAAGACTGGAGCACAAGAATAGCTTGAACCCAGAAGGCAGAGGTTGCCATGAACTGAGATCACACCACTGCACTTCAGCCTGGGCAACACAGCAAGACTCTTATCTCAGCAAAATTTTAAAATCCTCCTTCCAATTTCTGTTTAAAACACATTTCCCCCACTTTTTAGTACTTTTAGGTATCTATCAATGACTGTCTTCCACATGAAGTATTAGAATTTTATACATTGATACTAATGCCTAACTTAAAATTACAGGCTCCTGAATATTTTAAATAATAATAAATATTCCAGATTACAAATTTGGTATGAAAAATTTTAATGAAAACATTAATCATATAAATTAAATAGCAAAACTATTTGAAATGAAATATAATTCAAACAGATTTGACTTACTGATATTTCTCTATTTGTTTTCATAAGAACTGATTATTTTCAGCTGAAATCTATTTAGAACTGTGGTAAGGAGAAATGAGATTAAAGTACATAAAGCTCATAAGTTCTGTTGTCAGTACATATTCTTCATAAATATTCATTTTCCTTTTATTCTTATTTTTAAAAGACACATACAAGTTTTATGAAACATGCCAACTTCAGTTAAAAGCTTCTTACATAAGAAATAGCCACATGTGAGGAATCTAGCCTGGCATCTGTTGAAAATAACTGTATTTTCTGAAGAACACACCACATGACATTTATTGATAAAAATTCCTCACTAATAAACCAGTTTCTAAAATCTAATTATATACCTTCATGTCACAATTTAAGAGGTCTGTTAGAGAATCACTTTTTTAAAAAAGTACAAAGTTAATAAGATCAAGAAAAGTACCCTATGATAAGTAACCAAAACATTAAGAAATATTCCTCTTACTGAACATATGGCTCAGTTTCATCTGAATTGTTTTTTTTAAATATGTTGCTGTGAAATATTAAATGAAAAAACTAAGTTAGTACAAGGAAGCCCAATGAACAAAAACATGTTACTCTGCTTCTAGCTAAGCCTTATGAAATATTTTACAATTTCAGTCATGCTTTCACTTTAAACAGTGTTATACTGCCCTTTCTAGTATACTAATTAAGATAAAGCTTAACATTCTGTCCTTTTAACAGCTAACAGGGAGTACATAGATGAATGTAAATATATCAAGTTCTATAATATACATTTTATAATATTCCAAATTTAACAACTTCTCTAAATCCAATCTGAGTTACATTAAAAGATCAAAACTTTTTTTTAATCCACATCATGGGTGATATACCATGCAAACACTACAACCACAACTCCACACACTGAAAGGAGATAATATTTATGTTTTTGCCATGGTGATAGCTCAACCGCCACTTCATCTCTTTTCCTGTTCTTCTTCCGACGACCCTTCAGTCTGTTTTCAAAAGCTTCTAGTTCAGCCTAAATAAAAACAGCATCATTTTAATTAAATTCAATGCATACCTTGACTTGAAACTTTCCATTCACATAAAAATCAATTTGGGTAATATTTTAATAGTAATGAAATATATTCAATATATTGATTTGAGTTTTTAAGACACCATTCTCCACTACTGATCATATTCAACAAATTCAGGGTTTAGGTAAGTAGAAAGGAGACTGGGGCATAATAGAAGAAATTATTTAAACTGTAGAGCTGACTATGACGCTACATATTAAAATGTCTGATTAAATCAGAGTGCTCTAACATATAGACCCTGGTTTTATTCACTGACACCATTATACTTTAACCCCATTATTATAGAACTAGGATTCTATAAACAAGTACTGTGATGCCTAGTGAAAATGAAGATATCTATAACTCTAGTTGTTTACAATGCATATAATAAATATTCGTGGCTTTTAAGAAAGAAATTCAAGTGAGTAAAGAGAAAAAAAGCTGCCAGAAATTGATTCTTCTCTACCAAATGTATTTTTTAATACAGTAAAAATTCTTCAAAGGAAAAAATGCTTCATGCTTTATAATCAAAATGACTATTTTAGAAGTAAAAATTTTAAACTAGTACTAAACAGAAGATAACTGAATTACATTCAATATCAAATATGGATCTTTATCCTACTGCTAAGAACTTACTTATTAAACTTTTATACATAATAATGTAATATGATATGCTATAGTGCATAGTTAAGATAATAGTTACTAACTAAAATATATATGTATTTAATAATATCCAAATAAAACTATGTAAATGGTTATTTAATAGAAGTAAATGTGAACTTTAGTTCACATATCCATTACTGTGGTCATAAACCACACTTGAAAAAGATCTAATAATAAACTTAGTTTAATACAAAGTGGCATTCTTCAATGAGCCAAAATGTCAGATTATTCCCACGTGCTTAGTTTCTGACATACTGAAAAATGTCAAAATAACTTAAAAGCAGGCAAACTTGAAGGCCACAGATATGGTAAAGTAACTGATGGTTAAATGGTGACTCACAGTCACCAAGTATATATTATGTACTGTAAACAGTCATTCCTCATTATCTGTGGGAAATTGGTTCTAGGATCCCCCTTGGATATCAAAATCTGAGGATGATCAAGTCTCTATATAAATAGTGGAGGATTTGCAAATAACATATCTTTCTGCATACATTAAATCACTCCAGATTTCCTATAATACTTAATAGCATTTGCTATGTAAATAGGTGTTACACTGTATTTTAAAATGTGTATTTTTTTTATTGTTGTATTGTTATTTTTACTTTCTTTAAAAAACTTTTTCGATCTGTAGTTGGTTGAATCCACAGACGCAGAACCTGCATATACCGAGGACTGATTTTATTCTGCTTAAAGCAACCATAAACAGGGAATGTATTTAAGATTTTCATCCATGATGGTTAATAAAAAGGTAGCAAAGGGAATAAGGAGTAAACACACTGTTCTTAATAACTTAATCTCCTAGGATTCCAGCTAACCTATATTTTGGGGATATCAGGCAAATCAACTTTACAGAATCATAAAATCTCAAAGGTCATCTTGGCCAACCATTATTTACTACATGAACTGTTTCTAATGTCCTCCTACAACTCATCAAAGTTTGAATTTCCTCATTCATGCAAATCAGGCAAGTTTCAATCTCATCATTCATAAAGGCAGTATACAACACAATCTGCTTTGTTAAGTATAAAGCATCTCAAGATATAAACTGACAAATAATAATAAAAAGTTATACATCACTATTAGAAAGTCAAACCACTCTTTGAAGTATATGATCAATAAAGTAAATACTTAAACAGGGAGTATCAGGAATGTACTTGTTATCTAGGTAACAACGAAGAGCAGGTAATAATCCTACATTTAAAGATCTAATAGGGAAATATGGGAATGTATTCATAAAACAAATGTATTGATTAGTAAACTGCTCTTATTTGTTACAGGTGGTCTGCAACTCAGTAAAATAGAACTCAAATACTTTTAGATGAGTAACGTTATGGTCTCCAAAAGATGGCTTATAATGGTGATGATTCTCTCTCAATCTCCAACCAAAGGAGGAATTAAAATTCTTCTGGCTGAATGATGGATGATATTGGCAAGAAAGTAAATTTGAAATATAAAAAATATTTGGGAATATATAAGATCTCCTGTCTTCTCAGAGTTTCAGTATACTTAAAGTGAAGTTAGTAGATAGCTCATTTTTGTTTTCTAAGAACTATGTTATTTTCCATTCACAATACAGTAGACTAGCCCTTAGTTTGAACTTGGAATATACCCTGTGTTTGCAAAAAAAATCTAACAATGATGTTAAGAGACATAAATCTGGGTATTTTGTTTGGTTACCTGTTGTCTTCGTTTTTCTCTTTCAAAAGCAGCTTTGGCTTCTGCTTCTTTTATCTGTTTACACACATTCAAAGTAAATTTACAATTTAGTCATCACATTTTATATAGAATTTTAACATCTATCCACCCAGGTTCTAATAACCCATATCAACTTTTAGCTTGAAACCATTTAAAGAAATGTAAATGTTCTACTGAAACAAGGTTTATCAAGGCACTATCTAATAGATTAAAGGTGGTGATGGATCTAATAGATTAAAGGTGGTAATAGTATAAAGGTGGTTTATATAAGGTTATACCTTATATAAACATTTCAGCTTAACAAATAAAATAGATGTTACATCATACTTTAGAGTTAAACACAAATTTTAAAGTTAAACTGTAAATACAAATTTTACAGTTAAACTATAAACACAAATTTTAAAATTATGTTTTTCTTCTTGAGTTACTGTGTTAAGAATCTAGAATTAATTATTAAATACTGCTGTTTCCCTAGAGTTAAATTTATCTCAAATGTACTATCATGGAAGGGAATCCTTACTTTTAAACAAAATCAAGAGGTCACCGATTGGATTGACATAGGAAAACAGTAACACTAGTGATAACCTAAGCAGCAGAATCCCAAAATCTTATTTTTGTATTATTTTAACCTAATTTTCAGGAAGCTTACACTAACATTAAAATAAACAACAATGTCCCAAAGCAAATACACTAATGGGCATAGAAGATCAAAATCCTCAGTATACACTAGGCAATGAAAATCCCAATCTCCCATTCAAAATAGGCCTATAAAACTAGGCTTTTATTATAAAAGCAAAAAGATGTGATTTCAAGTTGTTTTTAAAAAGCACATAAGTAAATGCACAAAATAAGAAGGGAAAGGCCATTAGCCTTTAAAATGATATTTAACAAGACATTACCTCAGATGCTTTCCTCTTCATTTCCTTGCACGTTGTGTCACATTCTATTGAAACCTGATTTTCACGTACTTTCTTGCACTGCAATTCCTACAAACAATCCAGTTTTCAAATCTTAAATGATCTTTCCCTCAAAGTCCTAACCATCTGCCATAAAAAAGCAAAGTTTATCTAACAGAGCTTAAGGTTATAAGTATGATTTGATGTGACTTAATATTTAATGATGATATGGTTGCAAGCATTAAATGTCTGGTTCAAATAGTGATTACTCTCTTATTTTCTTTTAATTAAAAAAGTGAATACCATAAAATTTTTAAAAATCCATTTAATAATTACTAAGTGCCAGGTGGGCATGGTGGTTCATGCTTGTAATCCCAGTACTTTGGGAGGCTGAGGCGGGTGCATCACGAGGTCAGGAGTTTGAGACCAGCCTAACCAACACTGTGAAACCACATCTGTACTAAAAATACAAAAATCAGCCAGTCTTGGTGGCACACACCTGTAATCTCAGCTACTAAGGAGGCTAAGGCAGGAGAATCACTTGCACCCAGGAGGTGGAGGTTGCAGTGAGCCGAAATCATGCCACTGCACTCCAGCCTGGGTGACAAAGCAAGACTCTGTCTCAAAAAATAACAATAATAATAATAATTACCAAATGCCACTATTGGACTTAGCTCCAGTGTTGTTTTTTTTTCTCTATGTTTCTTGCCTATTTTTATTTTTATAAAGTTTGCAGGGAATAAAATATTCTACAAATGGGCTGTCCGACAGAGCTTCCTAGCATTGTGTAAGGGATGGAAATGTTGTAAATCTGCATTAATCCACAGAGTAGCACTAGCCACATATAGCTACTGAGCACTTGAAATGTGGGTAGTGAAACTGAGGAACCAAAATTATAATATTATTTTATGCTAATTAATTACAATTTGCATTTAAATATCCATTTGTGACTAGTGGCTACCATCTCAGATAGTAAAGCTCTAGAGAGTTTTCTGGGGAGCTACAGATTTTCCCCTTGACTGTTAAACTCGCTCTTTTATTTTCCAGTTTAGATAAAAATTGTTCTAAAGCTTATGTTGGCACCTCACTACCTCCTTAATGAAAGAACACTGATCTACTGTTTTTGATGTCTTGACATCAAAACTATAACCAATTTCTGTACTATGCTATAATAAAATGATGACCCACTGAGTTGAAGAGTGATCTTTATTAGTTTTAGACTAACTTCTGTAGTATGTTTATCTATCTTTTATTCATTCATTTCTTTTTGCCAATGTCACTTTTACTCCCAGTAGACCTAATTTGTTTCAGTTTCTCCTATCTCACCACATCCTCAGACTCTAGATTTTTGTTCAAATCTACCACAGCTTAGACATGAGATTACCAAATCCTGAGTAACGTGTGTTTGGTGAAAGCATTTTATGGCATGAAATTTTATTACTTGAAGGGTTTCCTCTTTTTTAAATTCCTTAGTTCTTCATTTTTGGCTCAATTTAGTGATAACATAGTCTTTTCCTCCAAAGACAGTCCAGACAAAAGAAAATAAACATGAATAAACAATGGAGACAAAAATAAGTACCGTGTGTTTACGGACATTAAGTCCATCAGCCTAGAAAAGGATTTTATTCGTTCTCATTCAGAAGATACTTACAGAGTGCCTGTAACATGCCAAACACTATAACAGGGAAAGGGAACCCAATAAGAAAAAAACAGTATAATAATCTGTTAAGTGCTAAATAAATAACAATAGTAGTGGCAGCTAATATTTATTAAACATAGCATTGTTTTAAATGCTATGTATGCACTACCTCTTTTATTCCTTTCAATAAATCTCTATAAACTCTATTGTACAGATATCCCTAGACTGTAACCTAGAAACAAGGTTACAGATATCCCTAGAATCACAAAGCTCTAAATTATGAACCTAGTACAAAGGAAGTCAAGAGGAAGGAACAGCTAAGTATTCCTAGGGGAGCCTAGGGAAGGAAAAACTTCTCAAACAAGGAAGTGCTTGCAGTAAGTATTAGCAGGATTCTAGTTAGCAGAGAGGTAAAGGGAAAAAAATTGTATTTTACACAGAAAAAGAAATACATACATTGCCACAGCCTAAGCTAAGCAAGGGTACAATATATGTATTAGGGCACTTAAGTAACAGATTCACAAAGATGACTGCTAGATGATAAAACTGAATAAGGCAAAGGTCTTATCATAGCCTCCCTGGTATGCTGAGTCTGCATATACCTACACATACACATTTCTTATATAATGCATTATTTCCATAAGTAATGAAGAGCCATTGAAGAATTTAGAACAGAGAAGTGGTGTGACCAGACAAGGAAATGGGTCATGAAGATGTGGCCAAAGCCCACGAAAGAGTTGTTCAAAAGTACTAATGGGTGGGTGGCATACGGCACTTGGACAAGACACGAGATTTCAGAGAAAATCTGAGATGTCTCGTAAAGACATCTCAGATTAAAAGTGGCTTGACCAAATATTTATTTTCATGTAAAGGTGGTGAATTTAAATATCTAAAACTTACAGATTCCATTCCCTAAAGGCCAAGACTATAAATTTAAATTCAGAAGTTCCCTATCCTAGGAAAACATATCAACTATGAAAATAAATGAAAGGCAAAGGACCTATAAAAGATCCTCAATACATATCTGTCACATAGACGAATAAAAGCAAATTTAAAGAGATGAAAAAGACTAGCTTTAGGGAATGACAATCGGAATATGAAGGAAAAAAGGAGTTACAAATATAACTGAGATAGGGTAAAACAGAGGTCAAAAAAGTTGGTTTCAAAGGAGTAAGCACTGTCACCAGGGAAGATCAAAGAAACAGAATTGAGAAAAAGACTATTAGGTCACTATATTTCCCTTCATAAGTTTTGTTGAACAGTTGTATCCATCAGGCTTTGTAATCATTCATTTTTGCCCATTTACTCCTCTATTATCATCATTTTTGTCTTAAAATTAGCTCTTTCCAAGTTATTAAATGCTATTTTACTTTATAAGGCTATGCATAGGAGGTCTTTTTAAGGCAATATTTTCAAAGTACAATACTGATGGTAAAAAACAGTTTCATAAATTACATAAATAAAGTTAATCTCAGGCCATTTCTTAAGCAATGAAACATTCTATTCCTTACACCGTGTTCCTTGTTCAAAGACCTCAAAATTTAAAGTACATCGACCAAAGGAGGACATTGAACTTGGTTCCAACATAAAAAATAATTTTCCTTTTACTACTAAATTGCAGAAAACTAAACTGTCAAAGCTAATTTTTAAAATAAATATTTACAGAAAAAGGAGGCTCATTTTAATAAAAAGGGTCTATGAAATAAAACCTTAAAACTAAAAGGCAAAAAAATAAAAAAAAAAAGAACTACCAAAACATCCAGACCAAAAAACAAAAACGAGAAAACCAAACTAAACAAAAACAACTTATACAGAAAAGTATTTTCAATAACTTAAAAAATTTACCTTTTTTATTCTTTTACAAGGACATCTAAGTTTTACCTTCTGGTTGCAATTAAAGGGACATTCACCAGGATGACACATCTCTTTGCATCTATGACCACAAGGAAGCTAAAATAAAATCAAAATAAAGCAATTACATACTACGTTTTGGTCATACTCTACTTCTCCCATACCCCAACAATTTTAAGAGTCCATCACACAAAGGGTCATTCAATCCTAGCTAAAGGGCTAATTTGTCAACTATTTTTCTTTTAGATATAAATTATTTTAATTGCACAGAGATGTTAAATATTCTTCCCAGCTCCACTCCAACAGTACGTCTTAGAACCACCCTTGTATATATAACCTAGTTATAGTCATGTAACTAAGTTCTGGTCAATGGAATATAAGCAAGTACAGGTGATTCATGCTTCAAATCATTTCAAGAGTATACTTCCATGTTCTTCTCTTCCCCCATGTGCTGGAAATGATGAAAGCTGAAGCAATAATGGAAACCATGTGCCAAAGAGAACAGAGCTGCCAGCTGACTTGGATTCATGGCTGAAGACATGGTGTACAATGACACACCTACCTTCCCTGTACTGTCATGTGAGAAAAAAACAAAAAAGAAAATATCCTGTCCTGAAGCCACTGTGTATTGTGTTATAACTGTTTAGGCTTTTATCCTACAACATTCACCCTTTCCACTACATATTAAAACATATTATTTAGGTAGTCAAAACAACTGAGTAATTGCCATGATATCTATGTTCCTTGTCTTTAATTATTTACTGTCTTCATATCCCAGTCAAGCATTCAGATGAAATGTTCATGTTGTCTACTCAAATCTTATCCACACTTTAAGACATGCCTTAAATTACCACAACAGCCTGATATAAATCTGCCTATATATAAATAAATATAGTTATGTAAGAAATCTATACATTGCTTGTAGTGTCTTGAAATGTTGCAAAAAACAATAGGTACTTCATATATTTCTCTCTCTCCAACCAGAATGTAAATAAAATACACTATTTGTTAGGGGTTAAATGTCAAAGTCAGAGTACCTGGAACTGAGTCCCAGATTCCCCATTTACTAACTGTGAGATCTTAGGCAAGTCACCTGACTACTCTGTGTTTCATATGTAAAATTTCACATGTAAGAGAGTATTAGTACTTTATAAAGCTGTTGTGAGGATTAAATGTGTTCAGTACATTTAGTTATTATAATGAAAGTTGTTATTATTATAAGTTCCTTGAGGGCAATGGTCTTACACAAGCAGTCATCAACTTATGATGGTACAATGTAAACAATTTTTCAGTTTTACAATGGGTTTCATCGGACATAAGCCCATTATAAACTGAGGAACCTCTATATTTTTTTGTGTCTCTCATGTCATAATCCCTAACAAAGATACCTCCCGAACAGTGGAAACCTCAGTAAACATTTAAATTCTCTAATTACTAATCTCTATGATTCACCAGATTGATCTTTCAAACTACTGACTCCACTCACTTTAAGAAATTTAGAATCTTTTCCATTGTCTTTAGTCTCTTTCTAGTGTGCAACTAGGTTTTTTGTTCTTTAATTTTTAGCTGAGGTATTCATACTAAAACAAAATTCAGGTCACTCACACTGTGAACTTCCACAAATCCTACTATAGGGCAGAGAACTGCTATTAATAGAATGAATGCCAGGTATTTCTGAACAATTTCAGTTTTGTTTTTCCCTATATCTAATACGGGATGCTGAATACTACTTAACAAGCTCAATATTTATTCATTTTCAAATACTTACTTCACAGTGGCTGTTTCAAGCCTTTGTATTGCTTAATGTCATTCTTACCTTCATTCTTGCCAGTGCCTCTAGCCAGACTTAAACATTTGGCATTAGCTCACCACTTACTCTCTCTTTTTCTCAAAATATGTCTCTATATCCTCTTTCCTTAATTAATCTCTAAGGTAACCGGTCATCTTTTCTTAAAAAGTAACTAACCATTCCACTTCAAATTTATATTTTTATTGTTATATATTTGTATGTATTTATAGGACAGATGTAATATTTAGTTACATACATAGAATGTGTAGAGATCAAGTCAGGGTATCTAGGGGTATCTGTCATCTTGAGTACTGATCATTTCTATGTTTTGGGAACATGTCGAGTCCTCTCTTCTAGCTATTTTGAAATATATAATACATTATTGTTAACTATAATCATCCTACTGTGCTATGGAACACTGGAATTTATTCCTCCTATCTAACCATGTGTTTGTACCCCTTATCAACATCACTTCATCCCCTTCCCCACATCCTTCTCAGCCTCTAGTGTCTATCATTTAAATCAATGATTCTATAGGAGAAAGTGAATAGGGAAGCTTATCAGATTGAGTAAAAGAAGACCTTCTGAAAATATATGGTATTGTCTTTCACTTTAATCAGTGTTCTGTTGTGCTGGGGATTGATGAAAGGTTTAAAATCACCGGTCTTGATGATATATCTTTCTGCCTCCTAAAAGACCTCATACTCATCTTCACAATTTCATTGACACCTTCAAAGTCTATCTTTTCTCCGGCTGGGTCTTCTGCCTTCAATAAATGGATCTTTTTTTCTCTAAACCCTTCTTTTGACCCTGCCACCTCAACTAACTACCACATACTGGTAAAAGTTGTAAAAGACAAACTAGGATGACTGCCTGGTTCACTGTAATTCCCCCAGAAGCCACAGCCATGGCTATGCTACCTGCTCTAGTTCCCAAACTGTGGCTGCCTGTGCCAAAAGGAGCCCTTAGATCCATGGGGAGTCTATTAGGTTTTCTCTCTTGGGAACTTGAAGTTTTCTCTCTAAAAACTTAAAAGAGCAAGATAGTGGTTTAGGTAGCCATCTCACTGTAAAGCCCCCTTAGGCTGCAGAAATCCTGCCTTTCCCAAAGCTTGGCTGTATAGTATTTCCTTCAGAATCTGTGAACTGCTCCCCAGTGTCTTACAAATATGCCCCACAATGTCTTCTCTCTTTCTGTTTTTTCCTTTTTGCCATAAGTAAGCCAAAACTAATTCTGCAACTTGCAACTAGGAAAACTGAAACTCATCTAGGAGTACACTGTGCTGGTATCCAACATATGTTCCAGTAATACCTCTAATCCTGAACGTATTCCAACTCACTAGTAATCAGATAATGTAAATTAAAATCACAATGAGATACCAAAAGACTGGCAAAAATAAAAAATGCTGACCACACAAAATGTTGGTAGGGATGTGAAACAACAAGAACTTGCATCAATGGAATGCTGAAAAACTTTCTCATACTTTTCCACAACTGGAAATGTTACTGATTATAAATTGATACAACCATTTTGGAAATCAATTTGATATTATTAAAGTTGAAATTATACAATCTCTATGGTCAAGCAATTACATTACTGCATGCCTACAGAAATCTGCGCACATATGTACCAGGATGCAACAGCAAGAATGTTCACAGCAGTATTTTTCATAACAGCCCCAGCTGGAAATTATTCAAATGTCTACTCACAGTAAAACAAGTAAATTATAGTGTACTCATATGATGGAATCAATGGACTACAGCTACATGCAATTAAAAATGACAAACATAAATAAGCAAGTCACAAAAGTGCTTGCTTTTAAACTTATAACATTGGCAAACAATAAATATTGTTTGCAGATGTACATACTGGTAGTAAAAACTGTAAATTTAAGTAAGGAAAGGATTACTATAAAAGGCCGATGGTGGTTAACATATAGGATAGAAAATGGGAACTACATTCAAACAGAGACCTTAGTAGATTTCTGGTATGCTAGCATTAATTGATTTTTTAGACTGGGTAGTGTTAACATGGTATTCACTTTTTAACTGTTAAACTATACATATTTATGTTACGTACTTTAAGGTATATATGTGATATTTCATTGCTTAAAAAAATTAAATCACATGACCATTTTCCTGTTAGATGTACAAGTAAGTGTATGTTATCTCAAAAGCCAGGTTATATTTTGAAAAAAATTGAAAAGTAGTTACAAAGAAAGCTGACTTGAATGCGTAAAATAAAACAACAGTTATCTTTATTACAGATTTCACAGGAAAAAACAGAGGTTTTTCTAAAATATCCAACCCTGGTATTCACCGAGACATGAGATGTATTACCCTTCCCGCTCAAAGTGAGACAGGTTTTTTCTACTCTACTCAGCCCTCAACAGCATTCTGCTAGAACTTCAGTAAGTCATACCAAATGGTTTACTGACAAACAACACTGTCTGCATCAAAATGTTCCACTTTAATCTCAATAATAGGAAAAGCCTTCTTTCAAAAGAACTAAGAAAAGCTTGCAGAACAATATTGTTTGTAGATAAATACCAAAGCATAATCATCATAGCTACTACATATATAGCGCTTACCATTAACTAAGTCGGTTACATATTATTACCTCATTTAATACTCAGCACTCTGAAGTGAGTATTATTGGTGTCTCATTTTATATATGAACAAGTGCAGTTATAGAGAAGTTAAACAGGTTTCCCAAGTAAAAAGTAGAAAAGCTTGCATGGGAATGAGAAAACCAAAATCAGAAATAATTTTAAAAAGCAGAAATACCACATGATCTCACTTATATGTGAAATATAAAAAAGCTGAACTCATAAAAGTGAAAGAGCATAATGGTAGTTGCCAGTGGCTGGGGGACAGTAAGGGATTGGGGAAATGTTGGTCAAAGTATACAACATTTCTGTTAAATATGAGGGATAAACTCAAAAGATCTATTGTATAAAATGGTGACTATAGTTAATAACATATAGTGTATTCTTAAAAATTGCTAAAAGAGTAGATTGTAAGTGTTCTCGTCATAAAAAATGCATAATTAACTCAACTTAGCCATTCCACAATGTATATATATTTTAAAACATGTTGTCTGTGATAAACATAGAAAATTGCATCAATTAAAAACTTTAAACAATTTTTAAAAATAAAATAACTGAAGCCCCAGACCATGTAAAAAAATAAAACTTCCGTTTTGTTCCTCTTTATATCTCTTTTATAAAAGAGCAGAAATGCATTATGTGGGGCACGATTTAAAGGTATGTTCTTAATGGCATCCTTATGTTTTCATTTAGTTAAATTCAAACGTAATTTAATAATCCGTAGAGTGTATATCAGAGACACAGTGGAGCTGGAAGGATATGCTTATGCCTATCCTTCACTCCCACAATTCATTCTTTTATTCACATTCAATAAGCATTTACCAGCAGCTTAATGTGTACAGTCCATGAACCAGACACTGGATACAAAGACAAATATGATACAGTCCCCTGCTCATAACAATCTATAGTATGGAAAAGAAAGGAGAATATAAGTAAGAGTTTATTGGTACATCAGAATTTACCAGAATCCCATACCTTAACTAAAGTGCAAAGATTCAAAGTGATACACTTCTTGGCTGATTCTAATTATGACTTCATTCTATAGCTCACTGGTTCTCAATCTGTACTCTTGGATCAACAGTATCATTATTACTTAAGAGCTTACTATTTAATAGAAATGCAAATCTTGGGCCCCACTCCAGGCCTACAAAATCAGAAACTCTAGAGGGAGGCCCAGCAATCTGTGTTTTGTTTTGTTTTGCTTTGAGAAGGAGTTTCGCTCTTGTTGCCCAAGCTGGAGTACAGTGGCGCGATCTTGGCTCACTGCAACCTCCACTTCCCAGGTTCAAGCGATTCTCCTGCCTCGGCCTCCCAAGTAGCTGGGATTACAGGCACGCGCCACTATGCCTGGCTAATTTTTTTTTTTTTTTTTGAGACGGAGTCTCGCTCTGTCGCCAGGCTGGAATGCAGTGGCACGATCTCGGCTCACTGCAACCTCCGCCTCCCGGGTTCAAGCAATTCTCCTGCCTCAGCCTCCCGGGTAACTGGGACTACAGGCGCACGCCACCACACCCAGCTAATTTTTTTGTATTTTTAGTAGAGATGGGATTTCACTATGTTGGCCAGGATGGTCTCGATCTCTTGACCTCGTGATCCGCCCCCTCAGCCTCCCAAAGTCCTGGGATTACAGGCTTGAGCCACCGCGCTCGGCCTTTTTTTTGTATTTTTAGTAGAAATGGGGTTTCACCATGTTAGCCAGGCTGGTCTCAAACTCCTGACCTCAGGCAATCCTCAACTTGCCAAAGCGCTGGGATTACAGGCATGAGCCACGGCACCCAGCCCAGCAATCTTTTTTTAACAAACCTTTAAAGTGATTTTGATGAATCTCAAAGCATTAGAATTACTGTTATGGTGTCATCAAAGTCAAGAGACTATAAATGAAAATGAGTTCTACTAGACATAGTGAAATTCACCTGTCTACTCTTAGATTGTCCCAAACTATAATGGCCATTTGGACTGCTCCCAAGCTACAGATCTATTTTTCAAGAAAGCCCAAGAGGATCCTGGCAATATCAGGAGCTCCAGAAGGACCTAGAATCCAAAATCATGAAAATGACCCATTTAGTCCCACCAAAAGTCATAGCATCACAACTTATTTACAGCTAAGGCAATTCTAAGTTACAAATAAGCAACACCTGAATTAAATTACCATATTTCTACGTAAACCATACCATGTTCTGAGTAAGATTAAAAATAAAACATTCCCAACTACTTATTACCTGGAATCTGAATTGGGATGGGATAAAATTTATTTTAACAAGAGAAGTTCAGGATTTGAATAATTCAAAAAATTAAATTTGAAATATCCCATGCCCTAGTTTCACTTATATAATAAAGACAGGATTATTAACATAATCAATTATTACTGCAAATGGCCTCTCTTCTTATAATCTTACATAAATTTAAAAACTCTCCATTTCTAACAGATCTTAAAATAAATAAATCCATAAAAAGTGGTCCAAAGCCTTCAAGGAAAATATTTAAAAGGTATATAATGTATTGATTCCTGTTTTATACTTAATCAAAGACTGATTATGATATTTAAGACTTAGTTGTCATTGGACTCTAAATAAGGTGAGAAACAGTTAAGTACATAAAGACAAACAATTTAAAGAAAAAAGGTACTACATAGTACATCTGTAAGTCAAAAGGATTCTTTTTTAAGTATCTACCCAAATGAAGTAATATTAACTGTCCCACTCCCAAATCCAAAAGTGCATCTTCCCTTTCAGATTGGCCAAATGTAGATGGACTGCTTTGGCTTCTCAAATTATCAGGATAAATCACTAGTGAATTTCCTTTCCTTTTCACTTTGCACAATTTTTTCTAACTACCTTTTGATAGTTTTAGTTTCAATAAAATGCTTATACAAGTACCAGAATCTTTGAAAACACAATTTTATAGGTGAATGCTTTATATTAATTAACATAGTAATGAACTTGAAAGATTCAATATCTTAACAGTACCAACATGAAAGGCCACAATGAAAATGTAGAGAGGTATCTTCTACATTACCATCTTCATAATGCTGTGGATATGAATACCTATCCTCGCACATTATCCCACCACAGATACATACACATGCACATGCATACACACATGCACCCCTATTTTTAAAAATATCCTACTATGGATTTACTGTCTAACTGCCAGGACCCACATCATTCTTGACCTACTTTAAGTATGAATCACATTTTGAGGGATAAGCACTAGGTCTATGTTTTATTGTATAAAGTGTGCAAGCTATCTTTAAAATTGCTTTTTAAAAAAAAAAAAAAAATCTTCAAAGGGTCATTCCAGGTCCTAATATCACCAAATTTATAAAGTGAGATGCATCTACCCTAACCATATGTCTTAAGTTTTTATTAAAAAAGATACACCAGAAATGACCTGAAATAATTTGACGGAAGAAGAAAAAAGAAAATCCAAGAGAAACAATGCCCAAGGAATACAATTTAAAAGGTTCTACTAAAGCTTACCTCTTTAGGGCACTGATTTTTGCAACAACTGAGGAGGTTCTTTTCATTTACATCAGCTGTGGTTATTTTTCTAAAAATAAGAAAGTTGATGACATTCAAACAAAAATCCATTTTATAGCGTAACTTTTCTAAAAATAACTCACGATTTCAAACATATCCATAAAATTATCTTTTTTCCTAGGAAATATTTTAATTATTTCTCTCTCTGTAACAATTATCTTCAAATTATTTATCTGTTTTGATAATTCAAATCATCCAGCCCTTTACTACTAAAAGTCAAATGCTAAACGTGTAATTGCTGTAAGAAGTACAAAACACACACAAAATATCATCTGTGCCTGGCTTCTCTTTAATAGTTTCTGTAACTATCTTTCCCTATAGATTTATTATTATAATTCATAATTACAATTGTTAATGCCCCTACATAAAAAATTTTAAAACTAGTTATTTAATATGTTCAAATTGAGGAATTTAGGCTATTCGGAGAAATAACTTAAAAAGCTTGGGTAAGCTAAGAAAAAAACCTTGGGTAAGCTATTAATACTAGAAATTAATACACTTTAGCCAAGGTACAGTAGCTCTAGCCTGTAATCCCAGCACTTTGGGAGACCAAGGCAGGTGGATCACTTGAGACTGAAAGTTCAAGACCGGCCTGGCCAACATGGCAAAAGCCCATCTCCACTAAAATTACAAAAATTAGCCAGGTGTGGTGGTGCACACCTGTAATCCCAGCTACTCAGGAAGCTGAGGCATGAGAATCACTTGAACACAGGAGGTGGAGGTTGCAGTGAGTCAAGATTGTGACACTGCACTTCAGCCTAGGTGACTGAGTGAGACCTTGTCTCAAAAAAATAAAATAAAATAAAAATTCACTTTAGATCTGATTATTTTAGAACAAAAATGCTTTTATAGCTCAGTGAATACTTCAGAAAAAAGTCACAAACACCAAGGAATAAACCTACTTTCCAATAGACACTGCCTAAGTCAGTAACTAGTGACAATTTAAAATTCCCTATCATACGCATCTCACCTTTCTCTTTCCCATTACCTTTTTTCTCCTTTCCTTTATTCTGTATTTTCTTGCTTTTCCTATTCTTGCTTTTACCAGACATAATTGCCAAAATATACCATAAGTTTAGTCTTCTTAATGTTAAACTATTATCTAAATATTCATATTAAATTAGTTATAAATATGCTCTAAGATATTTCTTGGCAAAGTTTCACTTAATGCCACAAAATTTTTATGCTGGCTCTATTAAACACTATTGCATTTTTAAGATTCTTACAAGTAGAATGTTCACCTCTGAACTTAAGAGTTAATATTATTTTGTTCCTGTTACTTTGTAATTAGGAATAAATTAACTTTTCAAGGTCTATATCTTTTATATCCAAATTCTACAGAAGAAATAAACATGAAGCAGAAAAAGACTGTAGCATAGTAATATATACATATTGGCTTTTATCCATGGTTCTTGGCTCATCATTCCCCAAGGCAGGCCATTAAAACTAAAAATATAATTTATCTTCTTCCGCCTTTCTGTCTTGAGCAGGCCATAAAGAAATTCTGACCTACCTTGTCTGATTGCAGGTCATAAGACCCCATTTCAGAAGGGGTCCTATCCCATACTCTGGAAGAAGGAATGCTACACAGACAGGCCAAAAAGAACTGAAACAGACAGGCCTTGCTGGGTTCCCCAACTCAGTGTATTATTATTAGAGCATATCCTCTGTCCAGTCACTTCTACATGAGTGTCCATACTTCAATCAGGCCTATCCAATGAATTCTCCACAAAGGCCCAAGAAGAAAGGGTACAAAATGCTTATGAACAGCTGAACACAGAGGTTCCTGGAGGTGGTATTCTATGCAAATGATGGGGCAGGGGTAGGAATGGAATCACTATGACCCTTCTTTCATACCTCACCCTATGTATTTTCTCATCGGTATACTTTGCAATATCCTTTATAAGAAACCAATAAACATAAATTTTTCTCTGAGATCTGTGAGGCACTCTAGCAAATTAATCAAACCCAAAGAGGGGACCATGTGAACCTAAACTTGAAGGCAGTCAGTCAGAAATTCCAGAGGCCTGAATTTGAGACTGGTGTCTGAAGGGGAGGCAGTATTGTGGGACTGAGCCCTCGACCTACAGGATCTGACACCTTCTCTAGGTTCTCAGAATTGAATTAGAAGACACCCAGCTGGTGCTTGCTACAGAACTGATTGCTTGCTTATTTACTGGAGGAAACTCCCAAACGTTTGGTTACAAAGGTCTTTTGTGTTCATTATTGTGGTGCAAGAGCAGAGGAAAACCAGTATGTGCTTTTTATTTCCACACAGGAGGAAAAGATGGCTTAAATAATTCACTGAATTGAAAGCAAATTAAAGTATCAGAACTGATCAACAGAATTCTATATTTAAAAATACACTTTAATATGTATTTAAGAAAAGGAAAAAAATTCTGTAGTGCTGAGGTAATGGAAGCCACCTCAATCCAAATATATCCACACATCTCCCTCAAAAAACATATAGCTCATTAATAACAAATAAAATGACTAAATCTCATGACCGCAGCACAACTAGAAGATACAAATTTCTACAACCTTCAAATTGCCTATAACTAGAAAAAAAATAATTCCTGATAGAGCTGTTTGTCAAGCTCCCAATGCAAGTATTTTGATAGAGCTAGTGGAGATCTGAAAAAAAGTACTGAATGGCAAAGAGGAGCTGAGCTAAAATCACAACAGAAAAAGGTCTCCCTTAGTATGAAAATACTGAAAATATCCTGGTAGACTACAGCACTAAATGAAGGGAATAGACTTTAAAAAGTACAGAAGGCTGGGTGTAGTGGCTCACACCTGTAATCCCAGCACTTTGGGAGGCCAAGGTGGGTGAACCACCTGAGCCCAGGAGTTAAGACCAGCCTGGGCAACATGGCGAAACCCTGTCTCTATAAAAAAAAACACCAGAATTAACCTGGTGTGGTGGTATGTACCTGTAGTCCCAGCTACCAGGAAAGCTGAGTTGGGAAGATCACCTGAGCCTGGGAGGTCAAGGCTGCAGTGAGCCATGAGTGTGCCACTGCATCCAGACTGGGAGACAGAGACACCTTGTCTCAAAAAAATAAAAATAAAAATGAAAAAAGTACACAAGATTCAAGTAGCCAATCTTGGAAAGGTAGCACTCTGGGAAAAAGGTAAAAAGGAAAAGGCAGACTTTAGACTTTGGAGACTTGGCAAAAGAAGAAGGGAAATTTAGGATCTTGCAAGACCAAAGAAAACAAAAGTAAAATAAGGACACATAACTCCTCTCCCTCTTCCCAGCACCACCCTAAAACACCAATCATTTAAAAAATTGTATTTTCCCATCTGACAAGAGTGGTCATCAACTAGAAATCTTATACTAAGCTCTGTCCAAAAAAACATAAAGAGATATAATTTACATCTATAAAAAACCACTATAGAAAATAAACAGAAAATGATACCTAAAGGCTTTTAGTTGATGAAAATTCCCTCCTATATCTCTCACCCAAAAAAAGAATTACAAAGAAGAAAACTGAAACATAATATTCCAAACTGAATATATGAACCACCACCTGTACAGAGAAGTGCTAACCTAGCAGACCTGACTGCTATCTTTTGAAAGGCCTCCTTATAAGGCTAGCCTTTGGCTGGTGCTTGGGAATTTGGATTTCAGGAACGTTCCTGCCACTCCCAGAACTGGTAAGAATAGCTGCCTATGTCTAAACTGTTTGTACAAATCAAATGGTTTATGCTGAACAGCTGCTTTCCCTCTGAGAGCTCTGAACTTTGGTATGTGTCAGGTGAGGCTGCCTATGTAAACTTCCCCCAATAAAAACCTCTGGATGCTCAGTCTCCAATGAACTTCTCTGGTTAGAAACATTTTACAAGTGTTGTCACAACTCAGTGCTGGGGGAATTAAGCACATCCTATGTGACTCCACTGAGAGGAGACTCTAGATGCTTGTGACTAGTACACTTCACCTCATCTACCTTTTTCCCTTTGCTGACTGTGACTTCTACCCTTTTGCTGTAATAACTCATAGTTATAGGTATAACTACATGCTGAGTCCTGTGAGTCCTGGAAATTACCCAATATAAGCATGGTAGAGGGCCCATCAATACATTACCACCTTAAGTCAGAAAAGCAAAACCTAAGAACATAATGGAGAAGCAAAAAGAAAAAGAAATGGACAAAGGTTGACTGAATTCAGGGAAAAAAAAATCAAGATAAAATTACATCAGAAATGAAAAGTAAATTACAAAGTGCTCATGAAAGAACATATTTACAGAACATACTTGAATCAAAATTTAATAAGGGTCCCTGAAATGTGAGAGCAAAACAACCTAGATGATAAAAATGAGATTTAGAAACAAGATGTCAAAGAAGTAAGTGATTGAAATGGGAGAGAGAAGAAGAAAATCCAACATACATACAATTGGTAGCATTAAAAAACAAAAACAAAATTAATGAAATAGAACTGGTATTTGAAATTATAATCCAGGAAAATAAAAATACTGAACTTATACGTTGAAAGGGGTCATTGGATACCTGGAAAAATTTATCAAAAATTATTAACCCTGAGTCATACCTTAATAAAAAAACATTAGATTTTAAAGATAGAGGAGGGAAGTGAAGGAGAAAGAAACAACTTTAGGAGTCCCAGGCAAAAAAGATCAATTAACTCAGAAGGAAAAGAGACTGGCATCAAATTTCTCAAAAGTAAAATATAAATCAAAGTAGCATAGAGCAGCACTTCCAAGAAACTCTAGGAAAGAACACATAAATAAAAGACTTTTTACACAATTATAAATGCTATAGCAAAACATTCTTAAACATGCAAAGGAATGTTTAAGAATTAAGCATTCAGGGAATACTATACCCATGAGCTCTCTTGGGGAATCTACTAGAGGATGCACTACATTCAAACAAGAGAAGTTTGAGAAATTTCAGCAAAAAGGTGATGGTTAAAAGTTGAAATTGAAAATCTAAGAAAAAAAAGTGGGAATGAGAGTAGAATAATATATAAATGTTATATGTTCTGAAAAAGAATAAAGCATGCAACTAAACAATTAGAGAAGAAAAGAAGAAAAAGACAAATAAAATAAACTCACTGGCTGTCATACGGTCTTAAATGAGAACCAGGTGATAAAATTAAAAGCTGCCAAACCAGTTAGTAAAAGATGAAAGAAACAAGGGTCTAAAGACATTAAAAAGGTACAAATACAAAAATAATCAACCACTAAAAAAAATAAACCTTACCAAATAGGAAAAACTTTTAAATAAGAACAATGAAAACCAATCACATAAAGAAAAAGTGACATAACATAACACAAACAGTAATCATAAAGTAATAACTCAGAGCTAAACCAAAGATATTAGTGATTATTAAAAGTTGTTAAAGGACTTACCTAGTAAAGTGAAAAAGGGACTGCATAAGAATTTAAGCCAAAGGTATAAAATGTAACAAAGGACACCTTTTAATGCTAGAAGCCATAATTATTTAAAACCCTGTACAACATATAACAGCTTAATCATCTTTATAAGCAAAAACTACAGCAGTTGCAAAGAGATACAGAAACACACTAATAGACTAGGCATGATGGCTCATGCCTGTAATCTCAACATTTTAAGAAGCTGAGGCAAGAGGATCTCTTGAGCCCAGATGTTTTGAGACCAGCCTGGGCAATAAAGCAAGAGCACATCTCTACAAAAAATTTATTTAAAATTAGCCAGGTGTGTTGGTATGTGCCTGTGGCCCCAGCTACATAGGAGGCTGAGGTGGGAGGATCTCTTGAGCCCAGGAGTTAGTGAGCCATGACCACACCACTGTACTTTAGCCTGACCAATAGAGTGAGACTATGCATCAAAAAACAAAAACAAAAAGAAACACACTAATAATATGGAATTTTAATATAGTATTTTCACTATAAGATAAAGCTAGTGTATTAAAAAATGATACATACACACATCCCAAATCTTATATCCTGATTACTAAGAGATTACATCTTCTAAAGCACATAGAACATTCACAAAAATTGATCACTTTATTTTACAAAGGAAGCACTAAGTTCTATAAATTAGAAAAATATTACAAACACATGCTCTGATCACAATGCAATAAAACTAGATCTTTTATTTTAAAACCCTTGAGTACAGGAGGAAATATAATGTAAAAATAGAAACTCTCAAATATAAAGAAAGTAGTATACACATGAATATATGGAATATTCCTAAACCAATAATTAAATAATCCACAAGCTTTAAGCACATCTATGATAAAAATGAAAGCATGAAAATAAATGAAGTGCCAATCCTTTTTTTAAAAATTTAGAAATTTCTTTTTAAAGGAAATAATAGTATTTTTAAAGGAAATAGTAAAATAAGAGCAGAAAAATGTGGTAAAGAATAAAAGAACAGTCAATCCAGTTAATCAAAATCCTAGGTTTTTAAAATAAAACAATTTACTACCTAACACCCAAGAAAGAGGGAGAAAGCAAAAATATTCAAAATAATGACAAAGGGGAAATCATAAAACAACAACAACATTTTAATTACAGTAACCAACTACTTTATAAACTTCTGCATAAATAAATTTGAAAAACCTAGATTAAATAATTTCTAAGGCAAATCATTTTCCAAAAATGACCCCATAAGAGAGAGAAATTTTCCTTAGAAAAAAATAAAATTATCAAAAACAACACACACATACCAGGTCCAGATGGTTTCATAGAGGAATTCCATAAAACCCTCAGTGATACTACATGAAGTATTCTGAAGCATAGGAAACCAAGAAAATAGCCAAGTTTATTTTATAAAACAAACATAATGTTGACACCCCAATCTGATAAACAATACAAAATTTTAAAACTACAGAAGAATACAATTTATAAATATTTTTAAATGTTAAATAAATTATTAGCAAATGAAAATCAACAGAACTAAGGATTAAAATGGTATGATTATCTCCATAGAAGCTAAAACATCATTTGGCAAATTCAGTATCCAATCCTCATTTAAATATACACATACACTCAAGAAAATAGAAATTGCTGAATACTCTCTAACATGGTGATAAAGCCAACATCTTACACAATGTAGAAATAGAGGAAGTAATTCCTCTAAAGAAACAAACAAGGCAGGGCCAATACTATCTAACACTGAATTAGAGATGTTAAGCAATGATTAGAGATGAGAGAAATCAATTATGAGGCAAAAGTATTGTAAAGATAAGATATAATTATATTAAAAAGTGGTTGCAAGGCAAAAAAAAGAAAAAAGAAAAAACCCTAAAAAATGACAACCCATAAGCTAGCTCAAAAGACAACAAAGAGGCAGATGTTTGCAGTGTATATCATACTTAAATTGTTAATATGCCTAACACATAAAGAACTATTTAAAAACCCAGGAAATTAAGGGGGAAAGAAAGACCAACACCCCAAGAAAAAAAAATACGCAAAGGATGTCAACAGTCAATTCACAAAAATAAATTTTAAAATGGTCCTTATCGAAACAGAGAGCCTAGAAGTAATGACACACAAGGAGCAATAAGCATACTAAGTGGTTTTTCAATATCACTGTCCACCAAAAAGACCCTTAGAGAAATATTTAAGTCTTGGGCTAGGATAGGTAAAGTACAAGATGAGCCTGGGATATTTTTATTAGCCAGAAAAAAAAGAAAATACTAAAACAAGGATGGAAACACATCAAAAAGACATGGGAACCAGTTTAAAGACACTCCCATGGGCCTTTGGTGTTCAGTAAACATCAAAATGATGTGAAGAAATGAATAAAGAATCCACTCGTTAATGCTAGTATTAACATACGAGGTGGGGAGAGCTTTTACAGTGAAATGTCAATTAATAAATGTAGAAGACAGAGTTAGAAAATTCCCACTTGGCCAGTGTTTGTTTTATAAAATACACTTGGTTATTTCCTTGGGTTTCTATGCTCTAGAATGTAGTATTACTAGGATTAAATGGTCAAGGGTTACCTTAATAAAGCATCTGGGCGTGCACACACATGTGTGTTGTTCTTGAGCACTTCCTCTATTTTCGCAAATGTTATCATAGTAACAACTGTGATAGAATCATCAATGGATGCTAAAATTCATGGGTGAAAGTTTCATAAGGAACAAGCTATATAAATAACAGAATACAGGTGTAATACTGCTCAAGTTCATCCATTACCATCCATTAATAATGCAAAATTGTCCTCTAAATTCCCCCATAAAACTTCTAAGATTAAAAATTATAATACTTTATGAGATTTGAACAAAATAACTTTAATATAAGAAAAGAATGAAATTTGTCTTCTACAATTTACCAAAGCATGAGTCTAGACTTTAGGGAACAAAAACAAATATTAGCTAATAAGAACAGGAATTTTTCAAAATGTAATTATGCTAAAAAATATGAAATAAAGTAGTATTTCCCAATGAAACTTGAGTAAAATATATTTATAAAAAGCTCACTTTACGGACTGGAGTGAAACAGCCAGGAGAGAGTTAAGTGGTAAATTATGTTATATCATTATTAAACAGAAGAAAAGGGAATTTTTTTTCTTCTATCAAAATAATCCATAAGCAAAAATTTGTAATTTTTTAAAGAAAATATACTGGTCATATCCTGCTGTGATAGATGCTATATCAGCAACATTTGTAATAAACAAAGGTCTACCTTTTAAATCTATAGCTTAAGCAAAACGGTGAAACCCTGTCTCTACTAAAAAATACAAAAAATTAGCCAGGCATGAGGGCATGCACCTGTAGTCCCAGCTACTCCAGGAGGCTGAGGCAGAATTGCAAGAACCCAAGAGGCGGAGGTTGTAGTGAGCAGAGATGGCGCCATTGCACTCAAGCCTGGGCGATAGAGGGAGACTCTGTCTCAAAAAATAACAACAACAACAACAACAACAACAAAATCTATAGCTTAAAAATTACGCCTAAGTAAACTACTGGCATAGCTCAGAGATACTGCAGGTTCAGTTCTACACCACTTAATATAGTGAATATCATACTAAAGCAAATCACACAAATTTTTTGGTTTCCCAGTGCATATAAATGTTATGCTTAAACAATACTGCAATCTACTAAGTATGCAATAGCATTACATCATAAAAAACAATGTATATACCTTAACTTAAAAATGCTTTATTACTAAAAACTGCCAATGTTCATCTGAGCCTTCAGCCAGTCTTAATGTTTTTGCAGGTGGAGCATCATGCTTAGATGTTTATGGCTGCTGACCGATCAGGGTGGTGGCTGCTGAAGATTGAGATGGCTGTGGCAATTTTAAAAAAATAAGACAACAATAGAGTTTGCTTCATCAATTGACTCTTCCTTTCAGGAAGATTTCTCTGTAGCATGTGAGGCTGTGTTTCATGGCATTTTACCCACAGTAGAACTTCTTTCTAAATTCCTCTTAAACCTTGCTACTGCTTTAACTAAGTTTAGGTAATATTCTAAATCCTAAACCTTTGTTGTCATTTCAACAATGTTCACAGCATCTTCACCAGGAGTAGAATCCATTTCATGAAGCCACTTTCTCTGTTCATCCATTAGAAGCCACTTCTCATCCATTAAAGTTTTATCAGGAGATTGCAGCAATTCAGTCCCATCTATAGGCTCCTTTTAAATTACAGTCCTCTTGCTACTTCCACCACATCTACAGTTACTTTCTGCACTGAAGTCTTGAATCCCTCAAAGTCATATATGAGGGCTGGAATCAACTTCTTCTAAACTCCTGTTCCTGTTGATATGAATGTTCTTAATGACATCTAGAATGGTGACTCCTTTCCAAAACGTTTTCAATTTACTTTACCCAGATCCATCAGAGAAATCACTACCTACATGTGGCAGCTATAGCCTTACAAAATGTATTTCTTAAAAAATGAGACCTGAAAGTTGAAATTACTCCTTGAACTATGGGTTGCAGAATGGATGCTGTGTTAGCAGGCATGAACAAAACATTCATCTCCTTGTATATCTCCATTATAGCTCTTGAGTAACCAGGTATATTGTCAATAAGAAGTAATATTTTCAAAGGAATCTTTCTGATCAGAAGGTTTCAACACTGAGCTTAAAATATTCAGTAAGCCAGGCTGTAAACAGATATACTGCATCTAGGCTTTGTTGTTCCATTTATAGAGCACAAGCAGACTAGATTTAGCATAATTTTCAGAGTAGTAAATGAGTACTGGCTTCAATTTAAAGTCATCAGCTGCATTAGGCCCTAACAAGAGAATTGGCCTGTCTTTAAAGCCAGGTATTGACTTCCTTCTAGCTATGAAAGTCCTAGATAGCATTTTCTTTCAATAGAAGGCTGTTTTGTCTACCTTGGAAATCTGTTGTTTAGTGTAGCCACCTTCATCAATGATCTTATCTAAACCTTCTTGGATAACTTGCTGCTTCACCTTGCACTTTTATGTTATAGAGATGGCTTCTTCCTTAAACCTTATGAACCAATCTATGCCGCCTTCAAATGTTTCTTCTGCAGCTTCCTCACCTCTCCCAGTCTTCACAGAATTGAAGAGAGTTAGGAGCATCACTAAATGTTGGGACTGCTTTGATCTTCTATCCAGACCACTAAAACTTTCTCCATATCAGCAATAAGGCTGCTTTGCTTTCTTATCATTCTGTGTTCACTGGAATGAACTTTAATTTCCTTTAAGAAATTTTCCTTTGCATTCACAACTGTTTGGTGCAAGAGACCTAACTTCTAGTCTAGCTCAGTTTTTGACATGCCTCACTAAGCTTAATCATTTCTAGCTTTTGATTTAAAGTCAGACATGTGTTCCTTTCACTTGAACACTTGGAGGCCATTGTAAGGTTATTAATTGGCCTAATTTCAATACTGTTGTTTCTCAGAATAAGGAGACCCAAGGAGAAAGATAGAGATAGGGGAACTGCTAGTGATGCAGTTCAATCACACACAACATTTATTAATGATTCACCGTCGCAAAGAAGTGTAGTTCATGGCGTCCCAAAACAATTACAGTGGTAACGAGAGATCACTGAACACAGGTTATCATCACAGATATAATCATAATGAAAAAGCTTGAAATATTGTGGGAATTAATAAAATGTGACAGAGACACAAAGTAATCATACGCTGTTGGAAAAATGACATCAATAGACTTGCTCAGTGCAGGTTGACAAAAAACTCCAGTTTGTAAAAAACTCAGTATCTGCCAAGTACAATAAAGTGAAGTCCAATAAAACAAGGTGTGGCTGTATGTACAAGTCAAATTTTGATTGAAAAAAATTCTAATTTGACATAGTCAAACTATCAGTTATAGCAGTATTTCTCTAATTTTTTCAAAAGCAATGATACCTTTTCATAACAAAACCTTATACAGAATCTAGAAATGGAAAAAAAAGCACAATTTCCCCATTTCCCTGTTTGAAATCAAGATGAAGTATCCAGAAAGTGGAGTATTCTACATGTCTTCCTTCCAGGTCTCTATTGGAAAATCTAGGCATCTAAAGTTTAAGCAAAGTAGACTATAAAGGGCTCTTAATTATAAAAAGATACCAATTCAACTAATTGTATAGAATAAGATTTTTTTTTTTCAGTCCACTTACCTACATTCCACATACAGGCTTGTGATCTTACAGTGACATTTTATTCTAAGCATCTGAACACAAGGTGGACATTCTCCAGGGTGACATGGCAAAACACATCGGTGAAGACAACCTAGTGGCCGTGACCTGGAGCACCCTTCTTCACAATGAAGGCATTCTGGGCCAGCCTGAAAAATAGCAGGAAATAAATCACCTAGTACAAGGTAAGCCTAACATTTCTATATGTTAGAGTTATCAAATTTATATATTCCATTAAAATAAGGTACTTCCGCAGCTCTTAGAAACATAGTTAATCAAATGATACATACTCTCATTTATCTTAAAAATATTCACACTAAAGAATAGCAAGATTGTCAGTATGACTATTGTTCATAATAGATATTTTTTGCCTATAAACCTCATTAAGTCAAACTGTCTCATTTTTAAATGAACCTTAAAATGAACCTGACCATATAAAGTATCCCACTAAAAATGTAAATTACTTCCTAAAGAATAATCAGAGACAGAAAAAAATAGAGTAAAAATGTTTATTCATTTCTATACAATAATCATCATTGAACTAAAGAAATCAATACATTGTTAACACATAAATAAAAATTCCAAAGCACTCAACAGTCAGAAGATAATTATCTCATCTTGCCAAAGAGAAACACATATAGAATGAAAAAAGAATGATCAGTAGTTTATATTTTAATGCACTTCAATAAATTAAATTATGTACCTCAATGTAACTTAAGGCACCTCCCTTTTCTCTAGTGATTTAATAATGTTAACTAGCATTAGAATCTACTAAAGAAGGTTAAAAATACTTATTTCAGAATATTGTTTGTTTTCTCAGGTCATACTTGAGGTAAAATAAGAGAGCTATAGACATGGATATTAAATGTTAAAGTTCAAACATTTTTATTATCATTCTAAAGAGAAGCCATGATTATAATAGTTATTATGATAAAATTCTAAGCTTTTCTTGACATATAGGATTAAAAAGAAATAGTGTTTTAAGTTATAAAAATATTATTTTATAAATAATTTTTATTTTTAAAAGGCATATTCATTTATTCCACAAATACTCAATATTTATGTCCCAGGCATTGTTCTTGGCACTGGGAAGACATGAGATAGGCCCCTGGAACTTATATTTATATGAAGAGGTAAGATTATGAATACAATATCTTGGTAACTAATCTGAAGAAAGATAAAGCAGGATAAGAAAGAGTGATGATAGCAACAAGAAGGAAGTCTGCCTGATAAACATCACATGTGAATAGAAATTGAATTAAATGAGGAAGAGAACCATCAGAATAGAGATTTCCAAAGGAAAGGAACAAGTACAAAGGCTCTAAGAAAATACAAATGTGGCATGTTCAAGAAACAAGAAGAACAGAAGCAGAAGTGAGTAAGCAAGGGAGTGATGAGTAGTAGTTAGATGAAAGTTGGGAAAGACAGTCAGGAGTGAGATCATTACTGAGCCTTTATAGGTCACTGAAAAGGATTTAAATTTTGGTCTGAGAGGGACTGAAAACTATCAAAGGATGTGGAGCAGGAAGATGATACCTGATTTACATTTTTTAAAAGATTAATCTGGCTGATGCAGTAACACAAAGTGAGAGTAGAAAGGCTGGTTAGGAAATTACTGCAGAAATCCAAGTCAAAGGTGATGGTGGCTTAGATGAGGATGTTAGTGCTATAGGTTATGAGAAACTGTTGGAGTCAAGATCTGCTTTGAAGATAAACCTAACAGGATTTTCTGTGAAAAAAGGGACATGAAAGACAAGAAATAAATCAAGCATGATTCCTATGTCTTTGATCTGCACAAGTGGGTAAAAACGGTAAAATGACCTTCTGAAACGGGAAAGACAGAGAGTATTAGGCAATGAGTAACAAAATATGCAAAGAGAACCAAAGTCAACATAAAGAGTCTATTCCATTTGCTCTTCCTGACTACGTGGTACACCTACAATAACCTTCTATTTAAACAACATGAGTAGAAGAGCTCATTGGGCTGGGAGTTAAAAGATCAGGCATAATACTTTCTGATCTACTACTTTCCTGTTGCATAATCATGGACAAGTCACAGAGCTTCACTTTCCCTAGCTGCATAATGAAAATTCTACTTAGAATATTAGCTCCTTCCAGCTATGGCGGAAACAAAAAAATCACTATTATCTTCCTGGATTACTTCCAATATCAAGTTCTATCTTCTAGGAAAGACTATCTTAGTTAAGAAATACAGAAAGTCTGTCTGTCAAATATCATATGCAGTTCTCATTTAAAAAGAAAAACCGAGCCTTAACCTAGGAAGCAATTTTGGGATAATCCACCATAAATCTCTAATAGTCATATCAGCTTTGAAAATAAGCTTTTTCTGACTCACTTCATATTCTGGAAATCTGGAAAAGGAAAGCCATACAGCAGCTATACCCTAACTAGTTAAAATTATTTTGTATAATTATTTGTTTAGTCTGATTTTATAATTCTAGTATCTTTTTCATTTTATCATGAGTATTTTATTTTTGAGGGTCAAGGCATGGATCAATAATGAAATTATAAGCAATACACTTACACATATGTTTGTACATGAACAAGAAGAATACCATAGGCATTTATGTTGTCATATATTAAAAATTAAAGATAAAAAAATAACCTAACGATGCAACTGAAATTTTCAATAACACGAGTCATATTAATAATTTAAATAGTTGTAAATGTAATGTTAATAATAAAGTGACACTTAAATTTTCTGGCCTATTTCTCATTTAGACACTAGTATTACAACTTCCTACCGAATGGAAGTCTAGAAAAACATTATTTTAAAAATAAAGTTTAACATTAGCTACATTTGTTTTTCCTTATAAGATGGCAATTTTTAGAGATCTTTGAATAGATAAGTTCTCATATGCTTGTAAAATGCTTTAATTATACACATAGATACACCATTCATCTGTGATGCCGTTTATTTTAGTTTCCAACAAAAGATTGGGAATTTATTTAAATTTATTAAAATTATGAATATCATTTATCCTGTGTGTCAGGTTTAACTTAGAGTAAAAGCTCTAAACTCAGATATAAATAATGAGAAATGGAGGTGATAATCCTACCTACTATCTAAGAAGATATATAACCTATGTATTTTTATCATAAAACTATATCCTATGTATTAACACAGGCATGGTACGTAAAAGAGTTCCACATTAAAAGGCACATTATTATGAACTGGAATAAAGATACAGAACCATATACCCCAAGCTGTTTACGGCAGCTGTCTTAGAAAAGGCAAGGAAGGAGAAGGGATGAGGGTAAAAATAGAGGAAGGAAGCTAAAGCAAAACAGAAAAATATTTATGGAATAATTGTTGAAAAATGTTTCAAGAATACTGTGGGCAGATATACATTCAATCTAAGAACATTACCTTGTTTTTTTCAGTGCAGCCATCAATTTCGGTTACTTTGTGACATTCTTTCATACATGTGTGATTCTGACAATCTAAAATTCTTCCACAAACTCTTTTACAAGAGTAGGGTCCTACAGCATGGCACGGTAGTGGATTCACCTTAAAAAATAAAGCAAATCAGCACAGCACACATTACACAAAACTTTCTGGACATATTACATGTTTCCAAAATTACTCTGTTATCATTTGAGAATAAGTTTCACAAAGACCTACTAAGTTTGCATGAATAATAATACTGATGATCAAAACAAAGTAAACTATCAAAATATTCCAAAGTAATGAATGCCAAGAAGCAAAACGTTCTCCTCCTAAAAGGAAAATTCAATATAATTCTGTAGTAAATACATATATACAGGTTAATTCTCAAATAAAGGCACCACATATTTTTTCAATTAGTAAATTCTTATACTCTTTATAACAGTAAAATAACAATATTTTGACTTTATTATTTCTGACAACTCTAATATAGAAAAGTTATACTAGTAAATAATAGTATACATTATAAGCTTTACTTAAAATTTGCATCTGTAACTCACCTCATGTTTCCCAAGACATTCCCTGCAAGGAAAAAATAAAATAAAATAAAAACATTACAAATTATAGAAAAATAACACCTAAAGATGCTAACTCTAAGAATAGTAAAAAAATAAACACATATGGAAGTAATAAGCAATTATAGTAAAGTTACAGGATACAAAGTTAATATACAAAGGTCAATTGATTTCCTGCACAGTAGCAATGAGCAGTTAGAATTTGACATTAAAAATATAACACTATATTAGCACAACAAATGAAATACTTGGGTATGAATTTAACAAAACATATGCAATATCTCTATGAGAAAACTACAAAATACTGATAAAAGAAATCAAAGACTTAAATAAATGAAGAGGTATTTCATGTTCACAGATATGAAGGCTCAAAATTATTAAGATGTAGTTTCTTCCCAATTTGATCCAGATTCCACATAATTCTAATCAAAATACCAACAAGTTATTTTGTATATGTCAACAAACTGATTCTAAAGTATATATGGAAAAATAACAGACCCAGAACAACTAACACAATACTGAGGAAACCAAAGTCGAAAGACTGATGCCACCCAACTTCAAGAGTTACTATAAAGCTACAGTGATCAAGACAGTATGGTACTGATGAAAGAACAAGCAAATGGAAGAAAACAGAGAGCCCAGAAATGGAACCACACAAATCACAGTCAACTGATCTTTGACAAAAGAGCAAAGCCAATTGAATGAAGAAAGGATACGCTTTTCAATAAATAGCTGATGGGGAACAAATGGACATACACTTGCAAAAACACCTAGACAGACCCCACCCCTTTCACAAAAGTGAGCTCAAAATGAATCACAGATCTAACTGTAAAATGCAAAACTATAAAACACAGACAATCTGGGTACTTTGAGTTTAAGACAACTTTTTAGATATAACATCAAAAGCATAATCCAGGAAATAAAAATGAATGATAGACATCATTAAACTAAAAATTACTGCTCTGCAAAGAACATTTGGAGAATGAAAAGCCACAAAGGCTGGGTGTAGTGGCTCATGCCTATAATCCCAACACTTTAGGAGGCTAAGACAGGAGGATCATCTGAGCACAGGAGTTTCAAGACCAGCCTGGGCAACATTATGAATCTCTACAAAATATAAAAATTTTAAAAATTAGCTGGACATGATGGTGCAAGCTTGAAGTCCCACTTATTAGGAGGTTGGAGGTAGGGCTGAGGTTGGAGGATCATTTGAGCCCAGAAGGTTGAGGCTGCAGTAAGCTGTGATGAAGCCACTGCACTCCTACTCCAAAGTAGGAAAAGTCTGGGGGACAGAGCTGAGATCCTGCCTCAAAAACAACAATAAAAGATAAACCACAACTGGCAAAAAAATACTTGAAAAACACACAACTGGTAAAGGACTTGTCTCCAAAATATACTCAATAAGAAAACAAATAATGCAATATAAAAATGGGCAAAAAGGAACAGGAAGTTAAACACTGCATATTTTCACATAGAAGCTAAAAAGTTGATCTCGTAGAAATAAAAAGCAGAATAGTTACAGGGTGGAAAAGACAGAGGGAAGGGGAGATAAGAGATATTTGTTAAAGGACAAAATGACAGCTAGATAGGAAGAACAAGTTCTGGTGTTGTATAGTTATCCTACAGTGCTATAAAACTATTGTTATCTATTGTCAACTATAGTTTCTACTGTTAACTATAGATAACAATAGTTACCTATAACAATAGATATCTATAACTATAGTTATAGGTAATTATAGTTAACAATAATATATATTTTCAAATAACTAGAAAAGAGGATGCTGAATGTTCCCAAAACAAACAATAAATGTCTGATATGATGGATATACTAATTGCCCTGATCCAATCACTATATATCACATTGTGTATACTGAAACAGCATTATGCTTCCTATAAATATGTATAATTATTATGTATCAATTAAAAATAGAATGACTAAAATCCAAAACGCTGACAGTATCATATGCTGGTGAGAATGTAGAGAAACAAAAATTCTCACTCGTTGTGAGAATGCAAAATGATTCAGACACTTTGGTAGACAGTTTGACAGCTTCTTACAAAGTTAAACAAAGTCTTACCATGTGATTCAGCAATTGCACTCCTGAATATTTACCCAAATGAGGTGAAAACTTATGCCTACACAAAAATCTGCACATAAATGTTTATAGCACCTTTATTCTTAATTGCCAAACTTGGAAGCAATCAATATGTCCTTGCATGGCAAATGGGTAAACAAACTATGGTACCTTTCTACAATGGATTATTATTCAGCGACAAAAGGAAATGAGCTATCAATCCATGAGAAGACACAGAGGAACCATAAAACCATATTGCTAAGTGAAGAAGCCAGTCTGAAAATGCTGCACATTGTAAAATTCCAAGTATATGACATTCTGGAAAAGGTAAAACTACAGAGACAGTAAAAAGATACGTGATTGCTAGGAGTTTGAGATAGGAGGGGAGAAGAAGGCTGAACAGGTGTAGCACAGGGCATTTTTAGGGCAGTGAAACTATTCTGCATGAAATCGTAATAGTAAGTACATGACACTATGCATTTGTTAAAATCCAAACAACCATACAACGCAGAAAGTAAACTCTAATCTACGGACTTTAGCTAACAATAATACACCAATATTGGTTCCTCAACAGTAAAAAATGTATCACTAATGAAAGTTGGTAATAGAGCAAAGTATGTGTGGCACGGGGACACACATAGGAACTCTATACTTCCTTTTTTTTTTTTTTAGAAAAAGAGAAAAGAAGAAAGAAAGAAACAGCAAAAGAAAGAAAAAAAACAATGAAAGATAAAGAAAGAGGACGAGAAAGAGGGAGAGAGAATGGGATTCTTGTTTTATTGCCCAGGCTAGAATGCAGTCTAAAAATGGGTATTAAAAACCTCTTTTATGCCAATAATTGTGCTTAACAATGGAGACAGGAAGGAATAGGGGATGAAAATAACAAATAAGCAGCCAACCAATATTTTATTTAAACCTGTGAAATGCTAT